>QFES01007404.1:0-14523 GCA_003316375.1 Tylopilus plumbeoviolaceoides
GAGGTCCCTGAATGTCGCCTTTTTGCATGAGCACCTCGAGATGCGACATTGTTTTATCTTTGAGTTGTTGTAGCCATTCGTGTAGCTCCATATGGTCCTGATCCGCACGAGCGTCGCTGTGCGTCGAACACGAGAGAGAGAGAGAGAGAGAGAGAGAAGCATCATCAGTGACAAGGAAGAATACCACATGAGGGACGCGGGCACTAACTAGTCCTGGCGTCTCCGCGCTTTTCGCCAGTATGTTTTGGTGAGCTTGAGGGCTCGGTTCACCTCGTTGTCGAGCGTGCGGTACCATTCGCTTGAGCGTCGGTTCAGCTTGACGGAGAGCACGCCGGGCTGGACGCGTAGCTGCAGCACACAGCGACCTTCTTGGTCAGGAGGACCCAGTGCACCCTTTTGACCTTGATTACCGCGGGTAGCGCCTCTCGAGACATTGCCCAACTCGGGCCAGGGGAGGTCGTCGGGTGTTTGCATCGGCGGCGCTTAATCTAGGACGGTTCGTGATCGTGTGTGGCCTTGCAGCTCGAACAGCTGAGCAGCAGGGGGCGAAGCCTAGGGCCTTGGAAGGAGCCGACGGAAGGCCAAGGAGGGTAATAACGGTAGGGGTGGAGTTAACACTACTGTAAGACAAATCACACAACGTTCTTTATAATCGTGTTTAGTACAAGGTGCAATCGGTCTTGACCGCACTTGCCTTAGCGATGCCGCATTCACTGGAAGCACCGCCTCTGAATTAACAAGGCATCAGGACCCCCTTTATCCGGCTGACATGTCAACATACTCATGGACCCTCGTGAGTTGATCTCCTGACACCCTGTTTGACAGGCACTGGGGAAGTCGTTGAAAGGGTGGGCGAGATCCTGGATTGTCGGCTGCAACTTAAAATGGGCAACTCTCACGATCATATATCACTCACGGCACTGATCGCTCATGGGCCGAAAAGCACTTATTGGCACTGACCATCCTATTCTTGTAATCGTAACCCCATCAACAGCTCCGGTCGTCGTGATGTGAACGAAGCTGAGCCTTCATTGACAAGATGGGGTCTCATCTCCGATGACAGGCGCTCGCACTTTGCACAGCTGCTCAGTGTCCCATCACCTTTCCGTCATGCCGAAAAGTCGACACCTTGCGCCAACGGCGCAGCATCCGAGAAGTTAATAGTGCATGCACTCCAACGTACATATTGCTTCCATGCATCACCGCCGGACTCGCGGCCCCTGAAAAGATCGTCAGCCTCAGTCTAATGGGACGGATCGAGCCGTCAAACCCACCAGCCAGTGCTCTACAAAAGGCAACCATCGGGTGATGAGCCAATCATTCGATTTCTCGCAGATTAATGCACAAACCTTGTTGCCTCCAAACGCCGCACCTATCTCAGCGCCGCTAGTGCCAACATTGACCTAAATACAATGAGTAAAATCCTATCGCGCAATCGGACCAAGAAACAAACGTTGACGATCCCAGTGTCAGAACCTTCTGGTCCAATCCATTTACCGATATGACGCACATCGCGCGTCCAGAGGCTGCTGGAAAGCCCTTGCGGGACAGCATTATTCCAGGTAATGGCCTCACCCAATTGGTCGAAAATGCCGACATTTAATACTGGCGCAAACGTCTCAGTGCTCCAGATCATGTCCGCCGTGACCACAGATTTAGGAATCGCGATCGTAGGCTGTACAAAGTTTCCCAAGCGAAGATCATCCTGTTCATATCGTCCACCACCTGTCAGTATCTGAGCGCCTTGCTCCCGCAGGGATTCAATGGCCCTAGAATAGATTCCGACTGCAGCACGAGTGTGCAATGGGCCAAGCAAGGTGCTTCCCACGAGGGGATCTCCTACCCTCACGGAAGCATAAAGCTTCTGGAGAGCGTCTAGGAAACGTGGGGCAACATCACGATGAAGGTATAGTCTCCTGGTTGATGTGCACCGCTGTCCAGCAGTGCCCACGGCACCAAAGAAGACCGCAGGAACAGCCAAGGACAAATCTGCATCAGGCATGATGATTGAAGCTGATTGAGGTTTTTAGGCCAAATGGAGAAATCAGGAATCTCGGGTCATGTCATGATGGATCCAGAACCCTTACCATTGTTTCCTCCGAGTTCTAGGATTGTTTTGCCAAAACGAGATTGAACAGCCCTGCCGACCACACGGCCAACGGCTTCGCTACCGGTGAATGACACTAGAAATGATACGGTCAGAATAAAGAAGACGGGGAATATGGAGAGCCGACCTAATGGGATATCCGCGCTGTTTACAATAGCCTCGCCGACGTCCTTACCCCCGGTAACAAGGGTGGAGACGGCGCCAGGGATTCCATTGCGTTCTAATACGTCAGCGACTATCTTTGTCACGGCAATTGCACAAAGCGGGGTGGTAGGCGAGGGTTTCCAAACATTTGCATTTCCGGCGGCAAATGACAGCGAGAAGTTCCTGAACGGACGTGATGTTGAGATCCGATTGTCACGCAAGGAACGACATGTTTCAAAACACATACCAGCCATACACTGCGACGGGGAAATTGAAAGCCGTTAGGACGCCAACGACGCCAAGAGGGTTTGGAACTATCCGCGGATAAGGTTAATTCAGATGAGGCGAGCCAAGGGGAGGGGAGACCAAGACATTGGTACCTTCTAGAATGGTATGGCCGGGGCGCTCTGATGCCACGACCCTGCCGTTCATCATCCGCGAAAGACCGACGGCGTAGTCGCACTAGAAACAAATGCATCAAATAAGTGGAGGCGAGCAGCACAGAGTAGCCATACGATGTCGACGAATTCCTGTACTTCGCCAATGCCTTCTGTCCTGATTTTGCCCATCTCGAGGGAGACCAGTGCGCCAAGTGCATCTCGCTAAGAAGAGGAGAAATGATGAGCCAGGAGAGGTGTACGAGAAGCGACTTACTTTTGCCGCGAGCGCTTCTCGGAGCTGTCTCAAGATGTCACCCCGGCGCGGCGCAGGTAGCTTTCTGAGATGGAGATGGGCTTCTTGGGCCTTGTCCAAGGCTTGGTGGAGTTCTTGTGGCGAGGCCTGCACGACGATGATGAGGAAGCGATGCTGCGATGACTCGGAAGAGAGACGCACCGACTGGACACGTGCCAAGATTTCGCCGGTGGTTGGACAAGTGCTCTCAAGAACGTCACCGGAACCGCGCCATGTTCCGTCATACACGCCTGGGATCTCTGTCGCGGTGGGTATGTCCAGCGCGGTGAGAATGGCAGAAGCCCTTGCCGACAGGTGTCTGACAGAGGCCTTGTAGGTTCCACGAAGAGCGGTGGTAGTACGTGACAACATCATCATCAAGGTAAAAGAGTCGTTCGGATTCTTGGGTTAGGTATTGCACAGCCACATCTAGAATGAGAAAAAAAAGTGACCGGGGTCCTCGTTCGGATCTATTGACAGGGGCAACCCAGCGTGGAATACAACCGGACCTTTGCCTCGGATATCCATGGCTCATCCAAGAACTCGAAAAGAAATAGAATAAAATGTGGTGGTCGGCGGGCGCATCAGATACCTCTGATTGGTTCAGCGCAGCCCCCATCACACGACCCGACGGCACAAACAGGGGGTATAGAGGGGAAGGTCTCCTCGTGGCTGGCTGTTCTGGCTCTGTGGCGACCCTTGCGTTGGGAAATCCACGCGAGCGCACCAGAGTCTCGGTACAACGAAACCGGTCCGAAGAAGCTCAAGATTTTCCTCTCACCGGAATAGAGGGGGTTGATGACGGTATCCGCAGGCTACACAGTGTCCATGCAACCATGGGTGTGAACGCTCGGATGATCGGGTGTCGTTTGACAGAACGAGCTAGAAACCTTAATCCACGCAAGGTACGAGCTCATTGTATTCTCTTTGACCCGGCTCGTTTTCCCAGTCTGATCCTCGGACGCGCCCGCCATGCATCTCTTTCACGTGCCTCATAAGTCACCTTTGCGTGGGGACAATGAAGAGGTACGCATCCAGGTGGTAGACCGATCAATCATGGCCGACTCGAGCTTATCGCGCGACCCCCTTGGTCCTCTACTAACCCGGCTGGACCATATGTGCATGCATCACCCAAAGAAAAAATGTTACACTCGCACGCGCGGTTGATTTCGGCGGCACATCTACTCCAGACGTGGGTACCTCCTTGCATGTCCCCGACTGGCGTTGTAGATTCAGACGACTACAGGTCCTGGAGTTCAAGTTGACGTGCACAAATCTTGGATCACTATCTCGGCGTCAATACCACTTCCTGGCAATCTCAAGCTCCCGATCTTTGCATCCGGCGTGGGCAGGTAGGCACCAAATAGAAGCACTAGCTAGCAGACAGCTGGAAAAGCTGATCTAGTTAATTCCGTGCTTCTTGATGGAAACTGGAGCCGCCAATAGACACTCGGTTTTCCATGTCAGACACACGTATTTGCGAACGGCGTGATCCTCTCTCGAATGCTGTGGCCGAGCTCCCCTTTCGGTAGCATATTTCCAAGAAGAACGGTTCCATGGTTGTCAGCCTATGGGTACTCGAACGTCAAGTGACGGTCCTGGTTTAATAACGGCCGTGCAGCACAAGACGGGAAACACCGTAGAGACGTGGAGTGGTATATCGACATAGGTGCTGACAAGTGAAAAAAGATTCAGAACATACACTCCCTATAGTCCAGAAAAGAAGGACGGTTCGGCGTCAATTTCATTCCGCCCTTTCTTTCTCTTCCCCGTCAATGACTCCTCCCCCTTTATTTTCCTCTTCTTTTCCTTGGGGACGTCGGAGTCGTAATCTTGTGACTCATCCCCTTCCAGAGCGAGAGCCTCCGGGATGCTATTGGAGTGTGCCTGGTCCTCGTCTTCTGTAGTAACCTTATCTCGACCGTTGCCTTTATCATCGAGGGCAGATGCACTGAGTCCATGGTCGCCATCGTTGTTGCCGCCACCGTCGCCATCGCCATCGCCACCAGCATCCTCATCCTCGAAAATGTCCTTCAGATCTGTCATCTTGAGCGTATCTTCGTGCCCGGCACTGCCTATCCATCTCCCCTGACCGTTTTGATCAACCACAATCCTCTCGATTGGGAACGAGCCATGATCAGCGACGACACCAAGGAGTTTGGTAGGAAATAGCTGTACAGCACGTAAAAGACCATCAGAAGATCCCGTGAGAATCGTGGAGTGTGCAGAGGGATATGAAGACGGCAAGGCACAAAGAGCATCCACGGACTGGGGGTGCCTGTATGGGCTAGAGATGAGAAATGTGGAGTCGACGTGTTGATAGCCGTGACATACCCGGGAACTCTGTCGACACAGTCACCCCATCCTTGACTACGATTGAATATCGACAGAATTCCCAGTTGAGTACCAACGACGACCTTTGTCCCGCTAAAAAAGGTGACCGAAAAAGTAAATGGAATCCAAGACAACGGAAAGGAGGTACTCGCTTTTTTATCGCGACGAGAGAGAGTAATTCGTCCTCTTGATCCTCGGAGCGGGCCAGTGGTTCCGATTTCTTTCCACGTACATCTATGACAGACAGTGTGCCGTCTGCGCTTTGAGTTGGGAAAAGGGGGAGGAAATGAGGCAAGGTGTTGAAAGAGGCCGGGCGGACGACTACCTTGTGGCCACGAGCTGCTTTTTGTCGCCGAGCCATAAAAAGTCGGAAATAAAGTCGTAATGGTGGGTGTAGCAACGTATCTCTTGGAGTCCTCTTGGGTCCCAGAGCTAGGCGGTAGGTTGCATGGAGGAGTGTCGCTCACGTGGAAGGGGACGGACCTTGATGACACCGTCGTCATCGCCGGTGCATAACATGTTTGGGAGGAGATGCTTCATGCGATTAATAGGTGAGCTGATGTTGTCAGGAAGTTGGGCTGAGCGAGAGAGGTCGAGTGCTTACTCATGTGCGTCATTGCGGGTGTCTGCCATGGTGCCGGTGGAGGTGTCGATGGTGCTGGGGGTGTCGGGAGTGGTCAGGGCTGGTCAAGAAAGACGACGTACAAGATGGACTTTGACTTGCCCGCAGCGAAGAGGTGGTCCCCGTGCTGGTTGGTTGCGAGACAGCGACAGGAGCGCTTGGATGGTCTGAGCGACCACGCCCTGTCGTGCTGGCCCTGCTCGTCGTAGCGAAAGGCTTTTACAGCGCCATTGAGCAGACCTGTGTAGACTGATGAGTGAGTCGGATGGAACGCGAGGTCGAAAATCTGCGAGCCGACGTGAATGTCCGGCATGAAACAGAACACAGCTTCATCTTCTCTCCCTCTGCTCCATGGACTGACCGATGCGGCCCATCCTTGCCCTGTCCCTCTTCCTCGCCCTCTCTCTCGCTCACTCCCTCGCCCTCCACCGCGACCCCACCGCCCTCAATAGCCACCCCCGCTCACCACCCCCCGACAATGCCGACGACGTAAAACTCATCGATGTCGTCCTCGTCGCCTCCATCGACGGCAGCTTCCACGCCGTCAACCGCACCTCCGGTCAGCGTCTATGGTCCATGTCCGCCGCGGCCACAGACGTCCCCTCCAGCCTCGCACCTCTCGTCCGCACTAAACACGCACCCGTCGACAACGACCTCACCGACGACGACGACCCCCACCAGGAGCGCTACATCATCGAACCTCAGACCGGCGACATCTACGTCATGCCAACACCCAAAAGTCCGTTGCAGCCCCTCGCCGTATCCATGTCCCAGCTCGTCGAACTCTCCCCTTTCAAATTCGACAGAGACGACGACGAACGGGTCTTTGTCGGAAAGAAGGAGACTTCCCTCTTGTCCATCGAACTAGACACCGGCAAGGTCAGGACGATCAACGCCGAATGTCCCTGGAACCCTTTCGAAGACCTCACTGAAAAAGACGAGATCGATTTGGACGAACTCGAGGAGCATCCGTCCACCAACAACGACCCTGCAGAGGTCTTTGTCGGTCGCACAGGTGAGCCCTCCACACGTATCATATCGCTCAGTTTGAGACCATAGTTAGATTACCATGTCGCCATCCACACTCGCTCCTCCTCTGGACGGAAGCAACCGGTTCAGAATCTCGCGTTTTCTTCCTATGGGCCCAACATGCAAGACAATGCTGCTCAGGCCGCCTACCGACGCACTCCGGACAACACCTACATCGAGTCCCTCCCAAACGGTCAAATCATGTCCTTCAAAGCACGGGACAGTAACTCAGCGGACCCATACATGCGTCGAGAACCTCAAATTTTGTGGGCTCTCACTTTCGACAGCCCCATGTAAGCGCTCCGTGTTCGGCGCATCACACAGACGTTGATTGATTTCTTCGCACGATTGCATTGGATATCCAGCGTGGCAGTCTTTGACGTTCTTTCAAGTTCTAGACGTTCGGAACCTTTTGTGCTCATGCAGCCCAGTCCACCGATCTCAGATGTTCTTCGGGGCTTTGACAAGTCCGCTGTTGCGTCTATCTATGATCCAGATACGGCCTATGTTGGTCTCGTCGAGGAAACCGGCTCGTTGTTCGTCATGAGTAACGAGCACTATCCCTTGATTGCTTTCGGCGACACCGAATACAGCATCAACTCGCGTGCCATCGAGCCACCACCCGGTGCCATCCCTGATGGACTCGACCTCATTGCAAAGCATCGCAAGCTCAGAGAATTGTGTGTAGAATCACCCTTTGACACGCGGTGTTTGACCGGAAAGCGTCCTTTGGATGCCTCCTCCCTCAATTCGAGACAGCTTCCTGGCGTCCCTTCTGTTGAACTCCCACCCGAGATCGAGTTGTCCCCAAACACCGCTATTGGCACTGTGGATTCCCTCCCAGATATCCCAGATTCCACTAACAACATGTCAACCGCTATACCCTCCTGGACGTCTGTCGCGACTGCCCTAGGGGAAAGCTTCAAACTGTCTGCTGCTTTTGGTACTGTTATTATGGCGATGGTCGTTGGTTCGACGTGGTTATTCAGAGATAAACTACCCTTTGCCAAGCCATACCCATGGAGCCCGCGTCTTTCACCCACCACTCGTACTACACCCTCCGTCACATCTCCGCCTGCTACCGTCGAATTGTCACCAGCGTCGCCACGGATACTCGATGGAGGAAGTTCGGAATCGATGATGCGTCCGCCTTCACGACTAGACGTTGGGATCGCTCCGTCCACGCCTCCGGAGGTGTCGCCAGGGCCTGTGGCTCAGCTGACGGAATCACCTACGCTTTCGAAAAAGACTCTCGATTCACCTGGGGTACCTCCCGTGGACGATGTTGAGGAAAGCGAACGGGAAGGGGAAGTTGGTGACACAGTGCCGGGTAAGCGAAAGCCCAGACGTGGGCGAAGAGGAAAGAAGGGCAAGGGCAAGAACTCTATGATAACTGTCGATGATACCGAAGGAGAGAAGGATGCCGAGACTGTTGTCGATTCAAAGGACGATGGTGGTGCGGGTGCGGGCGAGGGAAACCTAAGGCGCTCTGGTTTGGCAACGCTGATTGTTCAGTCGACACCTCAGCCCAATACACCCTCGCTCGTCGTGTCCGATACAGTTCTCGGTGAGCTTAGCTTCGCTGCTGCTACCTGGTTGCTTCGCTGACATGGTTACTGCAGGATTCGGCTCACACGGAACAGTAGTGTATCAGGGATCTCTGCAAGGACGTGCAGTGGCTGTCAAGCGCCTCCTTCAGGACTTTGTCACCCTTGCTGCCCGCGAGGTTAGCATTCTGCAAGAGTCAGATGACCACCCCAACGTCATCCGATATTACTACCAAGAATCTCACGGCAACTTCCTCTATATCGCTCTAGAACTGTGTCCCGCCTCGCTCGCGGATGTGATCGAGTCCCCAGATCAGCACCAAGAGATTGTTGTAGCCTTTGATCCCAAACGAGCGCTTCGGCAGATCACCTCAGGACTACGCCATCTCCACTCCCTCAAAATCATCCACCGCGATATCAAACCTCACAACATCCTCATCTCAGCGCCGAAAAACGGTGCGACCAGCAAAGATGGCGGGAGGCGCATGTTGATATCCGATTTTGGGCTTTGTAAAAAGCTTGAGGTTGACCAGACGAGCTTTTTGCCGACCGCGCAGGGTGCACAGGCTGCAGGCACGGTAGGGTGGAGAGCGCCCGAGATTTTACGTGGTGATGTGAAACTTGACGACTCACTCAATGACGACGGGTCACAGTCGTCCACGGACAGCACGGGTACCGTCGTCAACGGGGGCTGCTCGACGCCAAGACCCACGACGCGGCTCACGAAAGCCGTCGATATATTCGCATTGGGGTGTCTATTCTACTACGTCCTCACGAATGGGTCGCATCCATTTGGTGACAGATTCGAACGGGAGGTCAATATCATCAAAAACTTTAAATCGCTGGATGGCTTGGAAAGGTTTGGGGAGGAGGGCTCTGAAGCTGTCAGCTTGATCGGGAAGATGCTGGATCCGGTGGCTTCTCGCCGGCAAGTTGGACTTGTTCTGCTTCCATTCATGTGGCTGATTCAAAGTTTTGAAAACCAACAGACCTGATACGACGGCGTGCCTTACACATCCCTTCTTTTGGGATCCGGCACGGCGGTTGAATTTCCTTCAAGATGCATCGGATCGGTTTGAGATCATGTGCCGAGATCCTCGGGATCATAATCTCGTCGTGCTTGAGACAGGCGCATTCGAGATTGTCGGGCACGACTGGCATTCGAGGCTGGACAAAGTCTTTATCGAAAACTTGGGCAAGTTCCGGAAATACGACGGAAAGAGCGTGCAAGACTTGCTGAGGGCCTTGAGAAACAAGGTGAGCTTCGTTTTCCCCTCATTCGTGGCCCACCTCAACGCGGAGCGTTGAATGCTTGCAGAAACATCACTATCAAGATCTTCCCGATCACGTCAAACGCACGCTGGGACCCATGCCCGAGGGCTTCCTGGGCTACTTTACAAAACGATTTCCGCGTTTGTTCATGCACGTGCACGGCGTCATATCCGACACGCATCTCTACACAGAGTCTGTGTTCAGGTCCTATTTCGAGCTGAACGAGTCGTGATCCATCTCCTTCGCCGGCGGTCCGATGCGCACGGTTCCACTCTCGTTGCTATACCGCCGCGCACGTCCAATGTGTGGTCTCCCGTCTTTCTTTTTCTGGCTGACGCGCACATCTAGCCCATGTCTCATATGTATATCTACCTCCACTGATACCGGACGCTTTGGCGGCACACCACCGCTGACTCATACATACTGCATCGTCCCGGTGCCGGAACGCCTTGTTTCTCACTGCTGAATCGTTACTCGACTAACTTAATGTACCGTGCTTGAATCTGTATTTGTACTGCCCAGGTTATAACTTTTCTAGACACGATTTATATCCAGGTAATGAAAAAAAAAGTGCATTGTGAGGGATCAACTTGAACTTGCTTGTCTCTTCCACCGAACAGAACAAGGACGACATCATGATATGATATCTATGACCATGTGCCTGCACCCACCACTCGAGTGACTCGACGCACTTTTGACCGCATGCCGAGGAGCAGGACGACCGTGACAGTATATTGGCGAGGACGTTGACGGCACCATTGTTTGTGCTACTGCTGTTCTCCCTCTTGCCCGGTTGACACGACAACGACAACTTGAATGCCACATGGGTCGCACTGCTCTCCTTCCTTCCACTTCCGGGTATCGACGACGACGCTGCGATAGACCGTGATGTGCACAAGGACGCGATGAGGATGAGGGTAGCGATCGCGCTGCATCGAGGGCGCTATGCCATCATACCGTCCACTTTCAAATATCTGGTCTGTCTCGCCTCTTTCGTGATCTGCAGATCGTTTTTGTCAACTTGAGGGCCCTGACCTGGTAAGCTCCAAAGTTCAGTGTTAGGGTTTCTGTTCATTCCCTCACTCTCAGCGCGATATCCATTGTTGTCGGTGTGTTAGTGAGTATTGCCCTTGCCCCCAATAGCATCTCACGCCAATGCCAGTGGGCCATTGCAGTTCCTTGCACAAGGCAGCAACCATTGGATTACCGCGCCCGGCTTGATCATCTGCCGATGTGCATCGTATTCGTGCTCACTCGCTAACACTGTGCGCTCATGTCGTTTGACTGATGTCTGGCTTATACGAACTCGTTCTTTGCGGTGTAAGTCGATCAAATTGCTCGATACCCTGCCGGGCTGACGTATCTATCTCCAAGGCTGAACGCCAAACGAATCTGAGAGCGGGGAGGATTGTGCGCACTACTAGCGAAAATTTCCCAATGTCTTTACGACGGTCTTCTTGACATGCGTACCCTTTGGATGCGAGACTGATTTTGGTCCCGATCCTTGTAAGCCAGTAGTGTTGTGCGAGTGTTGGGCCGATCCAGGGATGTCCCCTGGAGAGTGCTAGTGATGCTAGACTCCAGCCGGCTCATCGTAGTCTTCAGACCGCCTATGCCTGCATAGCCACGATACTCCGAGTCGGGTGCCCCCAGGTAGTTCAGCGCCACGTTCGCAAAACGTTTATCCTTGTGGCAATAATCACAGTACTAGAAGCGTTAGTTGAGCAACACGGTACCCTCCGAGTCAAGCTCGTGGCACAGCACGTTCAAGTCGGGCCCTCCACGTTTCACAACCCTCGAGGCTCGAGGTCACCGTGATTGCTGTATTGTCGTCGTCGCAGGTTATAAGGTGGGCAAGTCATGCAGCATTTCGTAACAGGGGCTACAACGCTTCGCCTGCTGGATACATCCGAACACGACCAACAGACACAGGGCTAAGCTGAGCCATGCAAACCGCCTCTGGCAAATCATCCCACAGAAGATCTTCAAGTAGCAGAACGGAAAGACACCTTGCCAAATCAGCCAGTGAAGAGCGAGAGTCAGACATGGCAACGTACAAGAATTGCCCTGGATGGGCGGCCATCATGCATCATGCATTATGGATTCTCGATGAAAGCTTTTTGAGCCGGAAGGAGTAGCGCTGTGACTGTTTGCCATTCGCATGCTCGTGATTGCCCTGTCCTCACCAACGACTAACAGCCGTGTCCAGTTGGCACCCACTGCAAGCTGCTACTAGTACCACACATGAAGAGAAATCGTGGGTGGGAAACTGATGGAAATCCGGTCTCTAAATAAAACCTACAACCCTGAATCTAAGCGCTCTCTCAGGCTACAGCCGTATTATGGACACGACGAGCGCGCGCGCAGCATACTCTAACCAACAACCCGTCCTGAACTCCCATCCACGATGCATCCCGTCAAGCCGCCAGAGACACATGGTTCCCCAGACGATTCAGACGTCAAGTCGTTTGAAGAGCTCGTGCTTGGTGTATGGCGCGTCCTGATCCTCAAAGAGACCAAGTTTTCGATCTTCAGTTTTCGATGGGACAACGTTCCCTCCACGTTCCCGTTACTCCGGCGTGCGCTCTATGACATGTACGCCATCAGCCCGAATCTGCTCGCCCGTCGGGCTTTGGCCGAGCTTTGGTTTGCGATCGAGGGACCGCTCTCGCTCTATTTCACGAACCGATTGTTTTCCTTGGTGAGGTTTGTCGAGTGCGCCAAGGATCGTATTCATTCCTTGTCTTTAGATTCAGAAGAAAATCGCGGGCGGCTCGGCGCGTGGCGAGAAAGCGCATGATCTGCACAAGGCGGTATTGTTCAGAGTCACTTGTACTGCGTTCAACACCTATATGAGAGTGATATCGTAAGTTGAAGAGGGTGTCTGCGAATACCGGCTCACCTGAGGCTCTCACTTGACAGGGACCGAGACAGGGTCGCATTTGCCTCTCGTATCAAGCATGCATACGAAGCCCGCATTTTCCAAGGCGAGTGGGGATGATTCTGATACATCGCGCGTCTGATGTGAAGTGGTAATCTTTTAGCCCAGTTGGCTTCCGATATAGGTACGTGCCGACTCCATCTGGTCTAATCCCGTGGCCCATGTTTGTCTAGACAATGACGCACCGGGTGCTGAAGCCGGAGACGCATCCAAGTGCCTGGAACGTGTCATCTCGATGGCGAAGAGCACGATATCCTTCATTTTGCACATTCGCTTCTTTCTACGTGCCCTTGGGACTGGCCTACGTAATGGAGGGCCTGCGTTCCTTGCGCTCTGTACACTACCCCCTCTCATGAGACACGTCCTGTCGAATGAGATCTGGATGAAAGGTAAGTTCACCGCATAATGTGCTTCTTTGATTTACTATTGTGCACTATGGGGTTAGCATATTTTGTTGATGCGATCAACAAGTTTTACATCCGCAAATCCGCTCTGAAAAAGTTTACTTCGAACGATTTGAAACAGGAGGTCGTAGCCGGAGGTATCACCACATACCTGACGAATGGTAGACCTCTGGTTTTTGTAGCGCGACCCCAACTAACTGGACCTTTCAACGCATCAGAATATCGCAAGGCACAGGATGGTCTTGGGGGTACCCCCGACACTCCGGCTGAAGGGTTGTATTCAGAGCAACGCGAGTTATTCTCGGATATGCTGAGGACGCTTGGTGCAGATGCCCCGACGGTAAGATCGTATTCCACTGTCGTCCCTGCAAGACTGACTGCTGCTCAGCTCTTCTTTGCTTTCCTGGCACTCATGTATCCCTCAAAGCTGTCCATGGCTCAGCTCGCTGTTCTTAACCAAGCCTCGGATTCAATGTCCTACACCCTCTTCAACATAGCCATTGATATAGACCTCTGGCCAAGTAACTTCTCGCGGATGAAGAGTGTTTATGCTGTACTCGATGCCAAAAATAGGATGAAAGACGGTGAAACGTCCTTCCCGCGGCTAGGGTACGAGGAAAGTGCTGGAATGAGTATCGAAGTCAGGTACGTGCACTATATCCACAATTCTCTGTGTGACCTCACACTTGTGATCCAGGGACGTGTCATTCTCTTATCCAAACAGCAAAGCTCAACGTGATTCCCTCTCCAACATCTCCTTTACGATCCAACCTGGGCAGCTGGTTGTCATTGTCGGGACCAATGGAAGTGGGAAATCGACCATCATCAAATTATTGAGTCGATTGTACGATGTCACTTTGGGCAGCATACTCATAGACGGAATCCCTATCGGAGAGTACAGGGTATCCGAGCTACGAAGGGGCATTGCGATGCTCACGCAAGAACACCAACTATACCCGCTGTCTCTAGGGGAGAGCGTCAAGCTTGGCGCGGCGGATCCTGAAGCAATGGATGACCAGGAAAAGGTCGAGGAGGCAGTGGCCGCTGCAGGGGCAGAAGGCATTGTCAAGAACCTTTCGAACGGATACGACACGGTGCTGGATCCTGTGTCGGTTGGCTATATCAGCTATGCAGGCCGAGGTATCCAAGCATTGGAAAAGATGCACGCCGACTTGCAGAAACCAACGAGTGTGTCAGGTGTGTCTTCCGTGTTTGTCGAGGCATCGTTTTCGGTATACTCAGTCTTGGACCGCATGCGACAGGAGGGGAGAAACAAAAGCTCGTCGCGTACGTCGGATCGTGATCATCTTCACGCCGCAACCTGATTCCTCTCGTTCAGTGCGCGTACGTTCATGCGCCTCTTCACGTCTCGCATCAAGCTCGTCACCGTAGACGAGCCCAGCTCGGCCCTCGATCCCGAAGCCGAGTACCACCTTTTCTCGAACCTACGT
>QFES01007410.1:0-15431 GCA_003316375.1 Tylopilus plumbeoviolaceoides
TCACAATTGCGTACAAATGTCCATGCACAAAACACTGGGCCCTGCACCCATGGGCCGCCGGCGAACAGGCTGGTGGAGCCGGGCGATACGTCAATCGCGCCAACGTAGTCTGTGCCTTCCACTGCGCCGATCCTGTCCCGGAGCTCTGTGTCCTAGGCTCTTGCGCCCTTCGTAGTCCCGCACACTATTAATACCCATTTGTGATCCTAGGACATGGCGATGGCCATCATGTCTGTCTGCTTGCCTTCCCCTTCGCCGCCCACGAGTCACGATCGTCGAACCCCATCGTTCGTCTTGCCGAAAAGTGCGCTCCGTCAGGATGGGAGGCGACCGTCCACGTCGTACGTGGACCAGAGCCAGTTTTGGCAACGACATTTGTATGGTGACTCGGACTCTCTGACTGAATCGTTGGCAGTTGCGACAATCTCTTAGACTAGCTACGCGCCAGTATTTGGCGATGACCTTGTCAGTGGTTGAAGCGAGAGTAAGGTTTCAAAATGAGTGTTTTGGTTTATCTGTTAGCTCACAAGCACCACTCCATGGCCGCTGCTCTTCGAGTCTTGCCTCGTGCCTCGCGTGTGCATGGTTACTCGGATCCTAAGCTACTGCCGTGTTGGGGAAGACAATGAATAAGTAAACGATCAGTGAAACCTACTCTAATGAAAGCAGCCTGACTGGAGAGCAAGTTTGCGACCGCCAACTGGACATTTCCTATGGGCTGAAATATTCCTGACTTCGGTCGCAGAGTTCTACCTTGGGTCATGTGGCAGAACAATAAGTAGGTTGGCTTGCATTACGATTATTGTACTTTTCTTGCCGCCTTCCAGAATACAATACGCCACGGGCGTGACTCACATAGTCCCACATGATTCCTCGAGACGGGTCAGACGGCTATAAAGCCCACTGAATACATGAACATCGTGATGAGCCCTGTACTGGTCAGGCTTGCGATAGCTTGAACCAATATCATATCCTCCCACTCTCAATCCCGGCGTGACCTCAAAATCCATGGGCGAGGAAGCCCCTAGCGATCTTGATCCCGGTTAGACCGATCAAGGCTCGTGCAAACACTGCGAGACAACATCAACTCGGCGAATGATGTAGTCAGTATCCACACACCTACGATGCAGCCACAACAGTCTACGTGTCTCATAATGAACGAACCGTATTTATATGTCCATCGTCGATGAATGAGCGACTATGACAGCACATCCACGCAGGCACTCTGACTTCAACGGTCACATTGTTTCGTGTTCGCTAATGTGATTCGCCACGATGAGTTTCACTATGGAAAACTGCAAATAAAGTACATGGCGCCTACCGTTACACGGATCTTCCAAGGTGGACGAGGGCCGTCACGAGTTTGTGCCTAATGGAAGCCCGCGAGCCGTCACGACGTGATTTTGCAATTACTCAAAGAAAAGACCTACCGAACCCACTCTTCTTGAATTTGCAGTAATTCGTCCGCCATGAGAAGCATCCCCGTTTGGATGGTGTGCCGGGGCAACCTTCGTGAACGATTACGGTGTGACATTTGATGAGTCCCTGCACACGAAATCGATACACCACGAACCTCTTGAATGTCATCCACGGGCGCTTTCTGAGACGATATATTAGATGCGACAACTTGTATAAGGGACATGCCTACCTGAAAGGGACCGTAAGAGTGGGGAAGGACATTGCTGAGGTTTCGAACAGTGATTCTTCCTTTATATTGCCCAGTTGCTAGATTACTACTATCTGGGGAAAGGGCGATTGATCGCACATCTTCACTCTCTTCGAGGACAGGGCCAATCTGAGCGAGGGTTGACGTGTCTAGGAAAAAGATGGAACGATATGCATAGGTGGCAATGAATCTCCCATTGGCGGCTAGAGCGATAGACTCGATGGTGCGACCACTGAGGATGGCTGATTCGGCAAGCAGGAGCCCCGTGGTTGCATCAAAACATTGGACTTTCTTGTCGTCCGATGCGGCATAGATACACTTCCCGTCGTGTGACCACGCCAGCGGAGTGATTGGGGGCGACGAGGGCACGATAGTTTTGATGGTGATGAGTTTGTCACCGCTGTGACTGTCAAACACACGAATGGGTCCACGACGGCAGCTGGTGGCGACCCATTCGCCACCAGGAGAAAATCTGATTCCCGTCACGATGTTGTCATGCCGCAGTGGACCGGCCAGCTTCTTCCCTGTCGTAATGCTCCAGATGTTCGCTCGGCTTTTCGTCCCAGTGGCGAACTTGGTCACATCAGGTGAGACGTCGACTGTACACACCGCGTTTGAGATTTCCACGTCGAAGGTCTTCTCCTGCAACTCTGCGTCCCACACGCTCGCCCCCAGCTCTGCCCCACATACTATCCACTTCTCGTCGCTCGACACGGCAATGGCGTTCAAGTCCATGCCCATTTGCTTAGCCACTTCTCGACCGCTTGACAATCGCCACCGTCGAACCCCATCCCTCGTCCCGCCTAAAAAGTGTTTTCCGTCAGGGTGGAAAGTGACTGCGTATACCCCGACGGAGCCACTGTTGACCACCTTCATTGAGCCTGGCGAAGTCGTCAGTATCCATGAAGCGAGTCTTGAGAACGGCCGGCGCTACGTACTGCTCTCTGTCGATGATGATCCAGCCATCTGCGCAGTTGTTCGGTTTAAGTGTGTATGAAGAAGTAAGGTAGTTCGGTTTACTCGTGGCCTCGGGGAGCGTCGCCTCACAATATTAATCACGTTTTCCTGTTTGTTGCTGTGGCGCTTTGTGGTCTTTGGCGCTTATTATCATTCGCGGGGAACTCGCAACTAGGCAAACGCTGCCAGTGGTGGTTGGCCTATTGGCGAATTTTTGCCTGGGGTGCTGTAGCCTGTAGGTGGTCACATCTCTGTTGGCTCGCGCTTGCCAGAGCTCGTTATGTCTCGGCTGTAGAAATGTTCCTGAGTCACACCTTTGGCCAGGGGAGTCATGCACCAGACATTCACTAGTAGAAAGCGAGCGAGCGCTCATCATGATACATCCATATCCTTCATTCAGACACTACGCGGAAGCGGCAGGAATGGATGGTCCCCACGTGTCTCACCGGCCCACAGGCCGCCCACTGGCAGGGTCAAATACTGGCAGGGTCAAATACAATTCCAACAACTCTGTTTGGAAACAGATCTAACTTCTCAAGCATCCTACCGGACTAGCCATGACTCATTGAAGGCTTGGTAGGCTCATGATGCCTGCGACGCAACACGATCCCGAAGGGTCATGTGTAGTCGATATCATTGTCCACAAAGTTGACATGATTAATAGATGGGTAAAGTTCAGTCGCGTTGGCATCCGCAACCTAGGGCAAGATAAAGTTGTGTATAAGCATACCACCATGGTCCAGTCCCTTAAGAGGGGAACCCGACATTTTTACACACCCGTCCATCCCTTTTCTGCCCGTGTTTCCTCTTTTGTTCAGTTACTCATTGACAACTCAGGCTCAGGCTCGAAATGCCAGTGAGCCGGCTGCGACACTGCTAGGGCTGCCCATCTGAGCCGCTCAACCCCACCGCACTTCAAGGTTAATCCAGAGTCCCCAATCCTTCCCCTCACTATTTCGCACAATATGCCATTTCCAGGACACTCTTGGCCGTTACATTTCAAAGGTTAGCCATCCACTGGCAGATCTGCCATTCGCTCACCTTGCAAGCTTCCCACATCTGGTAGTCATTGCATGCGTCTTCCACGTCCTCGCCATCGTTTCTGGCATTTTCAGGACAATATACCGCTGGTACAGCTCCCGCTTTGGTTGTGATGATGCATGGGCTGTACTTGCCCTTGTAACCGACATTGGCTGCCTCGCCTGTGCATTGTTGCAGCATTCAGCTCCCTGTACGCTCTTCCCTCCTCGCCTCATTGCATTTTCTGGTTTGACAGAACATCAGTGAACCTCTCCCGTGCGGATATCATTCTCAACTGGATAACAGTGACCACCTTAGGCTCCGTCCCTTGGTGGGTTTCTTTCTGCGCTGGCATTTCCAAGCTTGCAATTGAATGCACACCAGGGAAGCACGACTGAGTATGATAGCCTCAATGATCCGAATCACAAGGCCTCGTCAATCAGTTCAGCGCATGTCTTATGTGATCGCAATTGCCATCGGTGCCATGTGGATCACAATGCTTGTCCATAAAATGTACTACTGCGCCACACGACTGTGTGTATTGACGCACAATGTTGCTATTTCTCAGCTAACCAGTATGTCCATCACCTTCTTCCCTGAATTATATCAACGAAATACCACAGCTGATGCGCTTTCTGATGCCTTCCTTGTACTGATGCCTATTATCTTCCTGAGAGGTGTGAAGGTATCCCGCAGCCAGCGTGTGATGCTTGTTTCATCATTTGCTGCTTCGATTTCCATCACCGTTCTCTCGATAGCACAGTCCATACCCCTCCTCTTCCCATCGATTAACGACACAGGTCCATTATTCACTCACATCAAGGTAATGGGCTCGGCATCATTAATGTTAGCTCGTCTCAATCAGTCTCTAGGCAGCACTTTCGGTCGTTATTTGCAATCTCCTGGTCGTCGTGACTTTTGCATACCGGTTTTACCACAAGAAGGATATAGAAATCAACTCCATCGCAAGTGCCAGTGAACCTATTGAATTTTCGACGATCCTCGTTCACGATTGCTCGTGTTCAGCATCCATGTCAGGTCCCTGCATTCATTGTATCCCATGTTCCCGAGCGGAGACACATGATGTGTCGTCGTCGTCCCCAGGGTTGATAGATGGGCCAAAGCATGATCCGACAGAAGGGCACCGCCAACATACCATGCCAGGGACATTCTGACAGGTGAGCCTCATTCGGGAAGTGGCCTATTTTGCTATGCCAAGCTAATTGGGTAGCGCAGCACAATATGTAGATCTAATAAGCTCTCTCACTTTCTCGTGCTTCCTTTTCAAGAATTGCGGGGATTAATGGGCACCTTTGTTCCCGGTCCTCGGGGCTCGCACCATTGGGAAGATCCTATATGGGTACCGTAATTGTCGATGCTTGATGAGTCGACTCGTCAGTCGTGTGAGATATTCGAGGGTCGTTCCAATGCTAACCCAAAAAAACGCACTTGCAGAATACTATTGGGACAAAATATCTAAATTTGGAAAGTGGTAGGTGCTCGCCTCTAGATTTTACTGGGCAGGGAAGCCCATCGCTGAGTAAAGTTGGCCAGAACGGGTGTTGATGTGACTCCACCGATAGGCCATCAGAGCCACATCTCGTGAAGGACGGCCACTGGCCGATTAAAAATGCCGAAGGCACTTTTAGCTCCGCGTAGCCTGCGCATGAAGCATGCCCCTTCCAAGCTTTCTCGTCGCCTGGCGTATGCGGTCTGATTGGCGAGTCTAGTTGCCTGGAAAGTTGGCGGCGACAAACCTTTGGTAACGTTGCAGACACACATATTGTTGCACTCTTGGTCAGCTCGTAACTACGATAGATGGCTCCAATGCAGATCTCACGAGCACCAACGTACGAAGAACGAGCGTTCCCACCCAGCAATCCAACTGTTCTCATGAAAACTGGAATCTCTCCGAGACTCCTACAGGGAATGTGATGAGCCTTCCAATTTGCCCACGTTCGACGGTACATCCTGACTTTGGCTCATTTGGCAGGCAGAGGAAACAGCACAATTTCCGCTGGCAAGGTCCGTGCGTAGCACGTGTAGCTGCGTGTGGCCACAATGGAACGTATTGCGCATGGACGTCGAATCGTTGGTACACTAACTGGATCATGTGGATGACAACAAATTCATTTCCGGTTATTTCGTGTGAGTCAGACAGAAATGAAAGCTCTTTGTAGGAGTCTTACTTACCTTAGGAGCTTTCGGACCATGAATCTCACGTTCTCGGTGGGCATGGCTGTCGACGTGGCAACAGCCGTACCTAAGCTGGAAACGCCCTCGGTGACTGGGCAGTTCCCACTACCAGTGAACCTTGTAGACTCATCTTCTGATGCAACACGAACTCGAATTTACAGTAAGGGTTGTCAATTCAATGTCAATTGTCCACATACTCCGAGTCAATAAATCATTGAATGCGGTTGAGTCGCGCGAAAAAGTCGTTCGTTCGAATGAATCGCTCGTTAGCGACCGTGGTCGAATAGCTAATGGGTGCGCTTCGACATATGCGTTCATCAGAACGGTCCACTGGAAAAAGCTTGAACGTTTCATAAAAAAGATTTTGGCGGGTGGGAACAACATACTTGATCGGGTATATCACCGGTGTAAGCGAGTACTACTTAGCTAATTGGCATGACCGCAAAAATGCAAAACATGCGGGGTACATGCGGGGTACCTCCGGTGACATCCGAGTCCGAGTCCGTGGCGAAACCCGTCACGGTGCCACCCCACTAATTGATCCTAGTACAACACGCCTGCCTCGAGGTAAACACCGGCAGTCTGGTACGAGCAACCTGAGTTATTCGGTCGAGTGGGTGCTATCCAACGACCAGTTGTGAGTCAGTTGTTCACTCACTCTGCTACGTATACACACTCCGCACGTATAGGTCGGCTCTGAGTCATTTCATCGAGTCTTCGATCGATCGAGCAGCACTCAGACTTGAACCTACCACCAAGTATACACTCAGGCTGTACTCAACGCCGAATCTCTTCGTCTCATTTCCATTTCCATCGCCATGGGTACTTGTTGGTCTCGTGCACCTGCAAATCAGCCACGCGAACCCACGGATGTGGATAGCATCGAACCCACGATAAAGTCCCTCGTCTGCGATGCCTGCTGGAAGGGGATCTTCTCTGATGACGCTTGGCAGGCCGTTCTGGCCGCCAAGGAAATTCCAGGTCAAGCAGGGTCTCTCAAAGGGTTCTCCTACAAGACCACCTGGGCCGCTCTTCAGACCGCCGCTGACCACAATGGGTGCAACTGGTGTCTTTTTTCTCGGCCAAACACTGCTGCAACCAAAGGCGACTTGCAAGTCGAGATACGTGCCACTTGTGATCGGGACTCGGAGTGTACCCCCGCCGGGGAGAAGCTGCTGTCGGTCGTGGGACGTGATCGCAGTGGCTCGTTCTGGGAGCGACAATATTACATGTACACCAGTGCGGGTAGGTAAATGCCACAACCATCAACACGCCCGCTTCTGATTTGTGGTTTCAAATGATCAGATGACAAGGCCGCCAAATTCGTCAAAGCACGAAATCGCATTACAGACGTTTCGACACCAGAAAGCTACAAATTGGCGCTGGAATGCGTAGACAATTGCGTTCACAACCATCATGAAAAATGTCCCTCGCCACAGCCAACTCGCCTCCCTGACCGAGTCATCGACTGCTCGGATGTGAGAAAACCCAAGATCGTGTTGACTGGTGGTAACAAGCACGGTCATTTTCTCGCTCTCAGTTACGTCTGGGGAGGTCCCCAGCCATTGACATTGAAGGAAAACATAGACGAATACGTCACCCATGGGCTGGACATTTCGAAATTCCCTCAAACCATTCAAGACGCCGTTCTAGTCACCCACAGCATTGGTCAGCGCTACCTGTGGATTGATGCGCTTTGCATCATCCAGGACTCGGCGGAAGATAAAAATAGGCAGCTAGGATGCATGCGAGAGATCTACCGCAACGCATACCTCGCTATCAATATTGCCTGTGCACAAAGCAGCCAGGAAGGATTTTTGCACCGGCGGAGACCGCAGAAAGTGCCCAACGCGCAGATCCCTTACCGCTGTCTAGACGGTTCGGTTGGCTCTGTATGGATTGCGGAGTGGATGGACACCGACGTTACGGACGCCTCCCACTCGTACTGGGACGAATTAGAACCAATCAACTACCGCGGCTGGTGTTTACAGGAGAAGCTTCTCCCGCCTCGAAGCCTAATCTTCGCGTCTGACACACTTAAGTACTATTGCCAAACCGAGACTGTCAACATTGGGCATGCGCTCTGCGAGTGCAGTACTGGCATGCGGTTGCCCAACGCCATCTACCGACCACCATCGTCGTCCGGAGACGCGATACTTTCCGAAGCGGACCGTGTCATCTATCGACAGACATGGCTCTCGGTGATATTCACGTATACGCTGCGCGAGATCTCCGTCCCGTCGGACAAGCTCGTGGCGCTTGCCGGCGTCGCCGAGCAGTTCCATCTCGTGTACAAGGATCAATACCTCGCTGGGCTGTGGCGCAAGACGCTGTTGTTGGATCTGCTTTGGAAGCGGGAGATCGCTGGGGGGGGACCACGTGCGCGACCGGCGGCTTACCGCGCTCCGTCGTGGTCTTGGGCGTCGATCGACGGGCTCGTCACGATCAACTACGGGGAGTCGAACTTGGCCACCGACGCGCACCTCCGGAGAGTCGATGTCCTCGAATGCTGGGTGAAACTGGCGAGCGAACACACCGTTTGGTGAAGTGACGGAAGGGGTGTTGAGGTTGAAGGGCACGATGGAGCGGGTGCTGCTGGAGAATGAGCGGGTGCTGCTGGGGAACCAAAGTCAGGAGTCAATGCACATTGGGTTCGTGTCCTTCGACGCTGACGAGGAGCGGCCTGCAGGTGTGTATGTGATGCCGTTAGTATGGGATGCCACGGGCTCGTTCTCGGTAGGCATCGTGGTGGTTAAAGCAGGCGAGGATCCGTCTAGGTATAGACGGATCGGCAGGTTTGACTGCACTACTGATCGTAGAGCGAAGGAAAATAACTGGCTGGCAGGCGCGAGTGAGCAGGAGATTGTGCTCGTATAATATCATCATCTACATCCTGAGGCCATAGGTCTGTCTCTCCGAAAATTTACTCCATTATATGCAGTGCAAAAAGAATCTGAGTACATCTTGACGCGGGCAAACCAGAGCGTACGCCCCATCATTATCGAATACGGTACCTTACATCTAATCCCATGCTCCGCGAGCGCATAGGTGATTCCAAAAAACATGCCATGGTCGCCGTGGTAAGTGTAAATCGTCACGAATGACATACAAATCAATCAAGATCAATTCATCCCTTCTTCAGCACCTGACCGAAGACATAGCGGCTACGCGGGAAACAGGGCGAGATGTCGCTTACCAGACGCTCGCTGAAGTTGGGTCCGACGTGAGTGAGTCAGTTCAGGGATACACGAAGGAGGGTACACAGTCACGTTGGTCATTCTGGCCCAAGGTTGTGTCGGCTGTTCCAGACGGAACAGCAGTTGTCATGGGGTTATTCTGCTGTCAGTGGGAGACGCCTGGGGCCTGGTCCTTTGGTTCTGTGGTGCCTGGTTGGTTGCGGGGCGCATCTTTATTGGGGTCTCCAGGAACCGCAGATTTGGCAGGTCGTTTAGGCTAGATGAAGTCTGATGAGACCCTGCGCGTGATCTCGAGGGAAGACAAACCTATGGTCCCTTGATACATTTTGCGACCGTCTGCTTAAGTGATTAGTCAGACGTACTACTCCTTTCATAAGTAAAGAGGAGCACTCACAGGCTGATGACGACCCTCGGCTGTTATCCAAGTTGGCGGGTTGGCCGCATCCACGTTTCTGAGGCCTAAGGACGAAATCGAAACACAAGTCGACGCGATATTTATCCTAGAGGATCGATCTTGCTTCGTAGTTGGATTTGGAACCTTTTTATTCCTCCTAAACCTTGTTCATAACCACTTTGGATGAAGATGACATGACAGACCCGAGGTTTTTTCCTGCAGGGCATGCCCCTGGGGCGAGCATGGCGACCAATGGTTGTGATGTGGGGCCAAGCGGTGACGCCTTGTCCTCGCCAGGACGAGCAGAATACACTCGCGGTGGGGGCACCGTGACCGACAGCGCCAATCCAGAATTAAGAAAAGAGTCATGTGAGCACCAGCCTCGTAATAGTCGAACGGTGGCTGGGTGCTCGATTGCAGACTAAATCGTTGAGGATACAGTTTGAAAGGGAAAGACGGAGGCATACCCGGAGCAGGCTTCCATCACCACCATTTTCACAGCAAGTCTCTGAATTGATCCCAGGGTCAGGTTGTCTGGGTTCGAGTGCATCCGCAGCCAACGGCTATTCACCCTCGCACGCGGAGGTCTAGTGTAGTGCATCAATGTGAATTACCTGTTAATAAGCCAATTATGATTCCAAGCTTGCTCTACTCCTGCGGCAACTGTGCTTTACTAGTATGTTGGAAATAGAGATATTACCAGCTTGAGTGCAGGTTTCAACGTTTTGGGCATGAACGTACGTACAGGTCTGAACAAGTACAGGTCCCCAAGACGGCAACGAGGCGCACTACGCAATGTCGGACAAGGCGTTCCTTATGCTTGAGTATTCGTCAGTTACTACCAGACGACCAACTGCAATCCGAAGCGACTTGGAGCCGACAGGGATACACGCACGATTCATCGATGAATAATCGTCAGCTCCCAGTAGAGCCGCAGTTAAGAACCTTCCAGTCCCTGAGATGCACTGGATTTCGTAGATTTGCCGACAAGTACTACCTGATGGGATGCGAATTAGCATGGGCGCCTAAAACATAGGCGCTTTGTAAACAAGAACGGACACACGCTTGCGAGGCAATCCCGTTGTCTACCACGAGTCCCTCCCCTTCCTTGACGTCTTGAAACTCGCGAGTCTGCACCGTAGATGAGGATGTCCGAGTCATTGACAAAACCTGGTGTGTGGTATTCATCAGAAAGGGTTGACAGGCTGACAATTCAGGTAGACCATAACGCGAGAGTGGTTCTTGAAACTGAAATACGCGACGCATGGGCAGTTGCGTTTCACCTGGACGGAAAGCATTTTTTCAGCGGGACGAGTAATGCGATTCAGCGATGGCGAGTGGGAGATGGTCAAGAAGTAGCAAAGCAAATGGGCATAGACGTGAATGCCATCTCCGTGTCGAGGGATCGAAAATGGGTGGCCTGTGGAGCCACGGAGGGAGCAATTGTGATGGATGCAGAGCTCCGAGAAAAGGTTGTCGAAGTGGCGAGTGGAGAGAACGTGCGTTCTGTCAACATTTCGTCGGACTCTGCCAGGTTTGCCACCGGGACTTGGCAGGAAAAAGCGTGCATTTGGAGCATAACAACTGGCGAACGATTGGTGGGCCCACTCGAATGCGGCGGAGAGGTCGAAGGAATCGAGTTTTCGCCCGACGGTGGACGTTTCGCCACGGCCGTCCTCGACTCAGACTGGCTCATCTTTGACAGTCGGAATGGCCGTAAACTCATCTCCATCAGAAATCGAATGCCTCGCAGTGGTCTGGGCACTCCAGTTGTCTGGTCCGTGGATGGCCTACAGCTCTTCGCCGCATCCATGGATAATAAAATCAAGTCATTCGATTCGTCCACTGGAGCACAACTTGCTGAATGGCAAATCCACGAGAATGACGACCCGAATTTCAGTTCTATCGCAATCTCTCCAAACAACAGATTCATTGCTTCCTCCGCTGGTCATTTCATTTCACTATGGGACACATCAAACCATACTCAACTGGGAATCATTGAGAACACAGACGATATACGGTCTGTTGCTTTGTCACCTGACGGAAGTCGTCTTGCAGGTGGACCTAGAGGCTCAGGGACAGTTAAAATATGGGATATCAGCACCATCCTTCCAGAGTCCTATTTCTCCATCAACTCAGTAAGCTCCATACTCTTGGTGTCAGAGATTTCATTGATTCATCTTTTCTGTACGCATGCCACACTTTCTTTCAGGGCGTAAGTGTCAGTGCTCCCAGTCATCGATAATATAAAAACATTTGTTGTCGTCAGGACCAAAATGCGAGCTCGCTTGGGCCACAAGATCGACCGGACTCTCAATACAACGAGCAGTCACCGAACCTCAACAAAAAGCAAACTTCAAAGGTACTCAAATCGTTATTTGGATTAGGCGATGACTCGCTGAGCTGTATATAGCAGGCCGGCCAGTCACAATCTGGTCCTCCGGCACTGGGGACTGTCCCCCAATATGATAATGACGCTCTGCTTCAGGTATGAATCAGAATTGCTGCTCCTCGGGGACACTGCACTGACGCTAGCAACAGACCGAGCTACCACCGACCACATCTGCTCCTGTATTCGATTTCGATGAAGTAGGTGGCTTGAGGATCTTGTCGTCCTCGTGTTAACAACGTCCGGTAGCCTCCAAGTTCTTCGGCATCGCATGAGAACCCTCTCGAGTCCAGTGCGTTACCGCCAGACTCAGCCCACGCTGAAGCGCACCCTCCACCAATGGTTTCGTCGGTCGAGGCGCCTAACCCGAAGCCAAGCCCTCACGACGCTGAGTCATCTGAAAGAAAACAGCGTCGAAGCTTCAGAGGCTGGTTCCGAACAATGATGCAGAATGGCAGTCACAATCAAAGAAGATCTCAACGACCATCCTCCTTGACCGGCACGGCACCTCTGACCTCTACATACTCCCCCGCAGAGAAGCTAAAAGTGCGTATACATTTCTCATCGATAAGGACCAGTTATCTAACACACGGCGCAGCGAACGGTTGTAAAGACCCGGGCCACTGTTGTAACGTCGGTTCGTCCATGCATCGATTCGTCGTTATTGAACATCGTTCACTTATCCCGTTTTGCAGAGGAAAAAGGCTCGGGAACCCGCTGCCTCAAGCTCCAAACCCGCCGCATCCGCTTCTAAGTCTCCCGCATCCAGCGAACCGCAGCCCAAGGAAGCAACTCCCGCGAATGTGTTGGGAGAGAAACAATCCGAGACGTTAGGCATGCAAACCATTGTTGAGGCTACCTCGAGCCAAATGCCCAAGGCTACTTCGCACATCCAGCCAGCAGCTAGTCCCACAAACATTATCGGCGAGACGCGGGCCGAGCCTGCGGGAATACAGAACGCTAGGACTGTCCAAGTGGAGGTAGGGCCTACTTTAGTACTTTGTGCGCTCGAAAGCGGTGCTGACGTGGATACGTGCAGCGAGGACCTGGTGGACGAATTAATGTTTCCTGTTTCGTCTCGCTACCTCCATGGATTTGTTGTGGGCGTGTGGACACTGGCAGTAGCGATGGAAGGCATTGAAAGAGATACGGACACAGGGCTCCATCTTGCTGTGACAGGCTCCCAGCAATCAATACTGATTTCGCCTTAGCTATCGAGATGACATCTGCTAGTAGGAGCGGTCCCCTGGGGGCGCGCTGCGTGTTGAAACGTTGAACTTTGAACGTTGGAGTACCATTTCTAGATGATGTTCTAGGCATCCAAACACAATGCCTCATCCGGTAGGGACCGTGACTTACCAAGAGATGGTCACTGCAGAACGTTCAACCAGGACACCTTGATCCGAGCGGGGCTAGACAAGTACCCTTAAGGCCTGTGGTCCGTAGATCTACTTCTCCAATAAACCACTCTGTGTACAGTCAATGCAAAGAATGCTGACGTGGGCAAGACATGAGCTCAACGTTCTACTTCGGAGCGTACGCCCTATTCTCAAGTCTAAGTGCAGTTCACGCGCGCACATATTATATGACTCCAAAAACAAATAATCAAGAGCAATACGCCCCATCTCTGGCGCCTGAACGAAAAAAAAAAAAAACGATATCCACGCGGGGAATCTGCGCAAGATGCTCGCATTGCCAGACGCACGCTGATGCTGGGTGGGTCACGTATGAGTTCACACCACGTCAACTCAGGGAAACTTGAAGGAGGGTACACACCATCACAGTGATCATCCTGGCTAGAAATTGAGACGGCCACTAGCAGAAGGCGAACGAATTGTCATGGCATTGATCTGCTATCGGTAGGAGAGACACACTGAACCTGGGCCCTGGCTCTTTGCTCAGTGGTGCCCTGTTGGTTGCGGGGCGCATCTCTGTTGGGACCACAGTTCTGGCAGTTGATTTAGACTCCTGGTAGTAGATGGAGTGAAGTAGTGTCGGTACTTTCCCCTGTAGGTGATATGACAAGCAAGGTGTTTAATGATTGGTCCGAGCGGTGACTCCTTATCCTTGCTAAGATGAAAATAATATACGTGGGTTACGGTGGTTCTGACTGTGTCTGCGCGGAAGAAGAAAAGAAACCCAGCCTCGTCCGAGTCATGGTCGAATAGTGGCTAGGGGGGCCCACGATCGCAACCTAAGCTAGATCGTTGTGAGCACTTTTTCGGGAAAACGAGAGCATCCCTGGGGTAAGCCATCATCATCATCATTTTCACTGCAGGTCTGGGAGTCGGTCCCCAGAGTCGGAGCCAGGTAGTGTGTGTCGTATCCAAAGTCAAAAGCTGCTCACCCTCGCGCGCAGAAGCCTGACGTATGGCATGAATATGGAATATGGTGTAGGTCTCGTGCGACATACATCGAAGGGGTTGTACGCGTCCGAAAGTACTTGACCGAGGTTACGCACGACGACTTCACCCTCGTACTTTCCAGTAGTGAGATGACTGGAATGCGAGGAGAGCGCGACCGAGCAAACTTCCTCACTGCCTTCAATGGCGGCCTAATCAGAGAGGGTCGATGCGTCAAGAGGGGAGATAGAACGCGCCACGAACGTATCTGCTAGGGTGATGGACCCGATGAGGCCATCGAGCACCGTCGACTCGGAAACGTGAACTCGTGTGAGGCTTCGAATGACTTGACTGCGTCCTCGACAGACGTGGCAAGGATCATCCCCGACTCCCACGGTAGTGGAGGAGGGTTTTATCGGACAGGTTTGTCAGGCACCTGCAAAACGACTTGTCGAATGTGGGAAAATGTTATGTAACATAACTGTACAGTTTTCTCTTTTCTCTTCGCAGCACATCCCCAGTGCAATTTTGTTGATTCCCTGTCGTTATGGTTCCATCTACAGCGCTGACGAGACTCCTATATATCACCTTCCTTGGTCTTGAGCACCTGTTGAGCTTTTACTGAAATCACTTCATGATGTTTCTACTGATAGGATAGCTGAATGCATACGCAGTCTTGGTGTTGGTTGTCCTTCATTCAATGGTTGCTCTCGAAGAAAAACCTGCATTGGGTTAATTAATCATATACTAGTAGGCTATGTAACCGTGCGCGTTTCCTTGACAGTGTCTGTTATCTTGTCCATCGTCAGTGTCCGAGTCACTCGCTTCATGTCATTGTCTCAACTTTGATTTGTCTTGTTGTAATGTGATACGATGATAACATTATACTACTTCTGTTTTTTTTTTCCAGAGTCGGGGACTTGGCGCGTCAACGCGCCGCTACCGATTGGTATTATGAGGCAGACAATAGATTATGTCAGTTACTAGTAGTTCACTAATCCCGGTTTCGAATCACTCCCCTATCTCAAGCAAATCTTTAACTCTATCATGTCAACGTCCGAGCAACGCCCTACCTCAGCAACGGTAATCGCTCCACCCGCAAGTCGCCAGGAGAGGTTTTCCATCGACAGCACACCAATTTCGATTTCATCACATTCCACCACCATGTCGGCTGCTCCTACACTGGCAGCGCCTCAGCCGGTGGCTGGTCCACCCGTGACACGTCCTTTCCACTCACTCTTCATCCACATTCCTTTTATCCTCCTGATTT
>QFES01007413.1:0-10842 GCA_003316375.1 Tylopilus plumbeoviolaceoides
AGAGCCCCAGCAATTCGAGGCCGTGTACATACTCATGCCCACGACGCAGAACGTCGAGAGGATCGTCAAGGATTTCTCCAACGAGCAACAACCACAGTACCTCGCTGCTCACTTGTTCTTTATTGAGGGTGGGTCTGCGTAGTGTTTGGAGCTGTTCTAGGTGACCAGATTCGTCCCAGGGGTATCCGAACCGCTGTTTCAACGCCTGACCTCATCCCCTGCGGAGCCCTTCCTTCGTGGCTTACAGGAACTTTTCTTGAACTTTTGGGGTGAGTAGGACTTCGCGCTCAGATTAACTGGCTTTCAAATTAACCAGGGATCTCCAGCTGTGGAAGCACAAGCATTCTCTCTCAATGCTCCGGGTCTTTTCTTCAATATCTACAGTCCGCCGCGCAATGAGGCCGCGTTCAAGGCGACTCGGTCGCGTTTGGAAGAAGAGCTCTTGTTCGTGAGCAAGTCGGTACGTATCGTACGACTCTAGCCTCGTTCGCCGATGTGACCTGGATACTCAGATAACCAACTTATGTATTACTCTCAACGAGTTTCCCTATATTCGCTATTACTTCCCATCCCACCATCTTCCGTTGGGCCCTCTCCAGCCTCACGCGCAGACTCGTGCACCGCCCCCTCCAGAAAGCGGCGCTCGATGGCGGACCAACCTTGCCCGAGGTGACGCCGCGCGAGCATACGAAGCTGCGGACACAGAGTTCGTGACCAAATTATTGGCATTCTTGGTACAGCGAAATTTAGACGAATATAAGCGCACAAACACGGATTTCCCTGTGAGTATATATCACGCCGTCGTCTCGGGCTGATAGCGGGTCTTATCGCACAATAGAAACCTTCGGACCCGGCCCGACCACGGGCTACCCTTATCATTACCGATCGATCGATGGACGTGGTTGCACCGTTGATTCATGAGTTCACCTATCAAGCTATGTGCAATGACCTGTTGCCCATAGAAAATGGAACGAAATACACGTATGTCCTTGTCCGTGTTCTCTACTTGCTGATTTATCCCGCCTCTCTAGTTATAAGTTTCAGTCTTCTCTTGGCGCATATGAAGATAAAATAGCCACTCTGTCCGAGGCGGATACAGTATGGACGACCGCGAGACACATGCACATGAGAGAAGCTATCGATAAGCTTATGGCAGACTTTAATAAATTCATGGAAGAAAATGCTGGATTCAAAGGGTAAGTAACCTGACTTGCGGATGTATTTGCTAACACTGCCGCAGAGAGGGAGCGGCTAGTCTGAACGACATGAAGGATATGCTAGCAAATCTACCTCAATACCAAGAGCAGCGGGAAAAGGTAGGTGTTCGTTACACTGATGGATCGCGCAAATCGACTGCGCCTTAACAGTTCTCACTGCACCTCAATATGGCGCAAGAATGCATGGGCATCTTTGAGAAGCACAAACTTTCCCAGGTTGCCAATGTTGAACAGGTAAGGCTGAATTTATTTTGTCATTCCTATTTGGTCTGAGTATGTCTAGTGCTGCGCTACCGGGGTGACTGCCGAAGGCAAATCTCCGAAAACATTGGTCGAAGAGATGGTACCGCTCCTGGATAGTCAGGACATCTCGTACGGTTCCGAATTTGTCCTTCCTTTGTCCCGTATCAACGTTTTCTTCTAGAAACATCAACAAAGTCCGCATGGTTGCTCTCTACATCATGCACCGCGACGGTGTACCCGACGAAGACCGTCGACGGTTATACCAACATGCTCGGCTTCGCGTAACGGATCAAGATGCCGTCAATTCTTTGGCACATCTCGGAGTGCGGATAACAAGAGTAAGTTGTTAACCCCACGTCGCAATATCTTAATCATGGGGCCATTTGTAACAGGGCCCTGCAGACAAGGACACGAAGAAGAAGCTGAGACAGAAACCATCTCAAGAAGAAGAGTATGATTTGTCCCGATATAAGCCACTCCTCCGCACGGTCATCGAGGTAAATATCAGTCTGCATATACTTTGATCTTATCATCATCCATGAACAACACCCTAGGATCATGTGAACAATAAACTCGATGCAACCCTCTTCCCCTACGTGAAAGACGCGCCTTCTGCTACGACTTCCACCGCCACCAAAAGTCCAGCAACCCCAACGCATACTTCATCACTTCGGAGTGCAAAACCAAGTTGGCACAAAGCCGCACGGTCAAACGCACCTGTCGATAATCGTCAGCGGGTGATTGTATTCATGGCTGGTGGGATGACGTATTCAGAAATCCGAGAATGTTATGCACTGGCTGGACCTCTGAACAAAGATATCTATATTGGTGCGTCTAGCACATAATTGGGTTTCCCCTGACTTACGGGGATATGACCAGGCTCAACACACACGATCACTCCACCACAATTTATTGATGATCTTAAAGTTCTGGAACTCGGTGGAGTTGGATCCCGTGCAGTACCCAACGGAGTTTCCACGAATACTGCCCATTCATCCTATCAGGAATACTACGATCAGAAATACTTCTGCTCTGACCCTGTTGCCCCACAACGCCCAACGCTTGTTGTACCCAAGGACTCTGGTTCATCCTTTCGTAGCGGGAAACTCACGAAATCCAGCCCGAGCTCCCCAAATGCCGCCAACTCAATCAACAGCATGGCAGGAACAGCGGCGGGTAATGAGAAGAAAAAGAAGAAGGGATTTTTCCATTTCTGACCGATTTTCCTTTTGATCCTCCGTTGTGCGGAGCATGGACGTTTCTTCGTGTGTGATTATTTCTGTCGACTCTCGGTTCACTTCGTAGATGATGATGTACCTATCATGTGTATGATATCCCGGATTGGCGCCAATTGGACTTGTGCGTTGGGAAAATCATAGCTACGGTGGACCTCAGGATTCCGTACCCGTTATCCGGGCCGAAGAGGAAAAAAATACTATGGGCCTGGCCGGGAATTGAACCCGGGACCTCCTCGATTCAGGAAACCCTAACAAGGAATCATACTACTAGACCACCAGGCCGATATTCGTGTCGCGGAACGAGCCTATACGGTTTACCCGGACCGGTTGGGAGTGACGCGTCGCTATTACGCGTCCTGGTCCTCTTTCATCAACACCATGGAGGCACAGGCTTCAACATCATCTGGTGAAATGGATCAACGGAGAAAGGATGCCCTGAAGAGCTACCGCGAGGTATGGGCGACACTATCAGCCGTGATGTGCATGCCTGAAGTTCTCTCCAGAAAATGCGAACACATGACAATATCAGCCAAAGCTTGAAGAATCGTGAGCCAACATCTGACGTATCTCGGTTCGTATTCGGACTGACCCGCGATCGAATATAGTGCGATTTTCGTTGAAGTCTCTGGAGAAGGATTTCGCACAGACCGAGAATGATATCAAAGCTGTCCAGTCAGTTGGACAAATTATCGGCGAAGTCATGAAGCAGCTTGACGATGAAAGATGTAAGACTGTCCCAGCTTACGAAGCTCCCTCATTCATCCGGTCTCATCTCTAGTCATTGTCAAGGCGTCTTCTGGACCTCGTTATGTGGTTTCATACCGTCCGGCATTGTCAGCAGCAAAGCTCAAAGCAGGGGCCCGTGTATCTTTGGACATGACGACGCTCACCATCATGCGTATCCTTCCCCGAGAGATCGATCCTTTAGTTTATAAAATGAGCTTAGAAGATCCAGGAGGTGCCTCTTTTGCCGGTATCGGTGGCCTGAGTGAACAAGTGCGCGAGTTACGTGAGGTGTGTTCTCGACTTTTATTCACCTTGAAGGACTTTTGACCGATGCGCAACATCAGGTGATTGAGCTCCCCCTCCTTAATCCTGAGCTATTCATCCGCGTGGGTATAAAACCGCCAAAGGGAGTCCTTCTTTACGGCGCTCCGGGGACGGGGAAAACGCTGTTAGCCCGAGCGGTTGCAGCCACCCTCCAAACCAACTTCCTCAAAGTCGTCTCGTCTGCCATCGTTGACAAGTACATTGGCGAATCGGCACGAGTTGTCCGGGAGATGTTTGGGTATGCTCGGGATCACGAACCTTGTGTTATTTTCATGGACGAGATAGATGCTATTGGAGGGCGGCGATTTTCGGAAGGGACGAGTGCGGATAGAGAAATCCAAAGAACTTTGATGGAGGTAGGTTTCTTTGTGCACCACGTGGAGGGCGAGCATTGTCACTGATCGATGTCGTCCAGTTACTTAACCAAATGGATGGGTTCGATTCCCTCGGACGGACGAAACTCATTATGGCGACGAATCGACCAGACACGCTGGATCCTGCACTCTTGCGACCGGGCCGTCTTGACCGAAAGATCGAAATTCCACTTCCCAACGAACAGGCGCGGTCGGAGATTCTGAAGATTCATGCTCAACCAGTGAACAAGAGTGGGGAGATTGATTACGAGGCTATAGTAAAGGTTTGTGTTGTTCGTATGTTCAGAGGTCCCGGGTGTGCCGACAATGGGATTGACAGCTTACGGACGGTTTTAACGGTGCCGATTTGCGGAACGTTGTGACGGAAGCGGGGATGTTTGCTATACGCGATGATCGGTACGGTCTACCATCCCAGACCTTTTGTTAACTGACCACGCGGCTTCATCAGTGAGTACATCGTCCAAGAAGATCTCACCAAAGCTGCGCGCAAAGTCAGCGATGCAAAGAAACACGAGAGTAAGTGATTTCTTGGTAAATTGGTCGTTTGTTCTCAATTCGAATCCTACCTCATCCAGCCAAATTGGAGTATTCTGCATAGACCTGTCCGTCCATGTGCATCATAGAGTAGCGTATAAACTTGCAGTTTTGATTACCTAAGTAAATAGCATGTCGGACGCGACAAGTCTTCGCGATGGGACTTGTTATTGACATTGATCATTCTTTGATCACTACCACCATCAATCATGGGTCGGAGAAAACGACAATTCCTTGACGATGGCGATTCTGACTCGGACGCTTCTCGGCATTCAGACGCTGACTTCGAGGTAAACGACAACAACCCCGACACAAGGGACGAGCGCGCGCTTTTCGAGGACCCCTACCGGCACAAGCGGAGGAGGAAGGACGAGAAAGAGGATGCTGTCTACGGCGTATTTGGGGAAGACAGCGACGACGAAGGATATACTCGAAAGGGCGCGACGCAAAAGAAAACCGACTGGACGAAGGCCCCTGCGTTCATATCAGGCGCCAAGGTCGAGTTGAAGACGGAAGTAGACGAGGTCGAGGAGGAGGAGGAGGAGGAGGAGGAGAAGGAGGCAGTCGATGATGGGGAGGATGAGGAGGTGGAAGAGGAAGCAGTCAATGGGGAGGATGCCGAGGAAGCCACTTCAGAGTCGGACAGTGCTGTGGACGAGGTTCAAGAGGAACCAGAGCCGCCTGTCGTCGCGCCGACACCCTCGAAACGTGGCATTGGTGCTTCTGCTTTCTCCGGGTTGCCCACTGCTTTCGGCGCCGCGTCTAGGGCTCAGCGTGCTTTCGTCCGCAGCGAGTCTTCGTCTGGCCCTAGCTCTCAACGCAGTACTCCCCTTCCCGCGCATGAGCAAGCACACTTCCACAAGATCGGAGGTACGCTAGGTGCGCAAATGCTCGCCAAGATGGGTTGGAAGGCCGGTACTGGTCTTGGTGCGACCGGGGAAGGTATCATCATCCCCGTCGAGAGCAAGTTAAGACCGAAGAATGTAGGTATCGCTTATAAAGGCTTCAAGGAGAAGACGGAGCAGTCTAAATTGGAAGCTAGGAGGAGGGGCGATGCTATTAGTGACGATGAAGAGTTACCGCCTGCTGTAAAGGAGGCAAAGGAAGCAAAGGAGAAGCGATCCGAGGCGTGGAAGCACAAGAACGTTAAGATCAAAGTTGAACACAAGACGTACGAGCAGATCGTCGCGGAAGCTGGGCAAGAACCGTCAGCGCCTAGTGTCGGATTAATCATCGATGCTACTGGACGGGAGGTTGGTACTGGAACCTTTCCGCTCTCCCTTTACTGACGTACATGTATTTAGCCACGAGAACTAGCTTCATTGGCCGAGATTTCCATTGCATCATGGACACCTTCCACGGATCCCACTCGAATACCAGAAGTCCGGCACAATCTTCGACTCATTGCGACAGCCTGCAAGACGGATCTCGATGGTCTTGCACGTGAAGCCAAAGCTCTTGAGGATCGTAAACGTTTTATCGTTGAAGAGGATGCTCGACTACGAAAGAAGGTCGCTGTGGAGGCTGAGCGTATGCATTTCAATGATTATACTCCAACGAGGAAAGTTAACGTCTCGTTTGTGCAGTAATCTCACGACTACAACAAGTGTCGCTTGTAGTGGACGAGATCAACACCAAGTCCCGAGAGCTTGCGTCGATATACGAGGCTGCTCTTGACGACTTCTCACCGCTTTTCACCAAACTCCTTCAGTTCCCCACAGAATTCGACAAGCATCGGTTAGATGAGATTGTTGTTGCCGCCATTGCTCCAACTGTTCGACGTATCGTAGCAAAGTGGAATCCTCTCGTCGATCCATCCACCCTCGTTTCTACGTTCCGCACTTGGAAACAAGCTCTCAAAGTTAATCTCGTCGAGTCCTCGGAAACCCAAGTCAGCTTGCACGGAGCTGGGGCTGTGGTTCCGCCACCGGTTGTTGAACAACCCATGACACCTTTCGAATCCCTGCTCTGGAATGTCTGGCTTCCAAAAGTGCGGACGTGCATAAACAACGAATGGGATCCCTGTGACTGCTCTCCCGCGATCAAGCTCTATGAAACCTGGGCAACCTTCCTCCCTCCTTTTGTACGCGACAATATGCTCGATCAACTCATACTCCCCAAACTCGCCAAGGCCGTCTCCGAATGGAACCCTAAACGTAGTACCGTCTCTCTCCAATCACTGGTATTCCCTTGGTTGCCTCATCTCGGTCTGCGTGTTGAGAGTGTCCTTGATGACGCTCGTAGGAAGGTAAAGTCCATGCTGCGCGCCTGGGGAGCAGCGGATGGTCTTCCCAAGGACCTCGCCGCATGGCGGGATGTCTTCGACGGTGCTGAGTGGGATAACCTGTTACTGAAGTACGTTGTTCCCAAGCTAGCATCACATCTGCGCGAAGAGTTCCGCGTAAACCCCCGCGCACAAGAGATGCGGCCACTCACGGAGGTGGTCCTCCCTTGGTCTTCCCTCCTCCGAGGCTCTGTCATGAGTCAACTGCTGGAGGCCGAATTCTTCCCCAAATGGCTCGATGTGCTGTACATATGGCTTATCCAACCGCGCGTGAGTTTCGAAGAAGTGGCTCAGTGGTACGCATTCTGGAAGGGTGTGTTTACTGAGGACATCTTGGCATTGAAAGGTGTCCAGAATGGATTTACGAGGGGGTTACAGTTGATGAACGAAGCGATCGAACTAGGCGTTGACGCACCCACAAAACTCAGACGACCTGACGCAAAGGCGGAGAAGGCCGCCACTCCAGAGACCACCAAAGCGGCTATGAAGAGTGCTACGCTACCCTCTCGCACGCACGAGGTCACCTTCCGTTCCATCGTCGAGGAATTTGCTGCAGAGCATAACCTACTGTTTATGCCAACTGGACGTGCACACGAGACATCGCGGATGCCCCTGTTCAGGGTGTCGGGACCGAGCGGTAAAGGGGGTGTGTTGGTTTATGTTCTGGACGATGCAGTATGGGCTCCAGAAGGAGACAAGTATCGGGCAATCACATTGAAAGAAATGGTAGTGAGAGCGAACAAATAAATTACCAAGTGCGTTGTAATCACGCTCGGTGCCTGCGCCATGCTGGATCATTCGAGTCTGTAGCAGCAGTTTCCAGATTGGATGCAGGCCAACGATATGTATGCACGAATGGAAGCGCGGAATGACCAACCTTTCAAAGTCTGAGTCCAATCTCTGTTCATGGTACGGTGCCAGCGGCACTTTGTCATTGTTCATCCGTATCCTTTCTTGTAGGGTTTTTGTCGCTCACCATGGTCATGTCCAACCCATTTGAGATCTGCCAAGGTACGCAGGTGGTCATACGGCCAGATTCCAGGCATGGTATAATCAAGTGATAAGATATGTCTCTGACAATGAGTGGTGTGTGCGACAAATAATATATGCGAATGGGTGATGCAGCCTGTGCCAGATGAACGGGGTGGCTACAGATATGCTCTTGCTGATCTACGTGCCATCTGCGAGGTTGAATTAGTAAGTATTCATACTAAACAATATCAAACGAGACATTACCTCCATGACTTTCCACCCTCCAGTAATCTCGTCTGACATCTCTTCTGCCACGCGTGTAATGACTGCAGCATAGCTGCACTGTTCCACACGGTTCTCAGCTCCAACGACAACTTCTCGCGAAACGGCATTTCTGAATAGCAACATTTCTTGAGTAGCAAACGTGACAACAAAGACCGGCACGGAGTTCTCAAGGATCTTTCCATCCGATACCTTGGTCCAAAGTCAGAATAGACCAGTCAAATGCAAGCGGATGACGTACATCAACTTGTCGGATATCAAGAACCTTGCTATCACTGATGAGTCCTTGACGGAGGTATTGCTCCATTGTGGCCCACAAAACATTGTATGTCTATTCGAAACAGTGACGGTTCAGCGGGGCACCGGTTTGAAACACAACATGCTCACGGCTTCAGAGCACCACCTGGTCAGTGATTCTCGATCAGCGGATAAATACGCATCGACGACTTCCGGGACGATATACTCCCTCAGTTCCCTCTCGAACAGTTCACGCGAAAAGGTGGGGTCAAGTCCTTTCATCATGCGCGTCACTTGTGCTACTTCGTTCTCTTCGAACCAAGAACCAATCGTTGACGTCACGGCACGTATCGGAGTGACAAGAGGAGATTCCGATTCTTGGTAAGCAGAGTGTAACGCGGATATACGCTGCATCAGAGAGCTAGTCGCCTTGAAGTTCTGCCAGGCTTCCTGTCTTGCGGACGGTTTCACGGAAACGAGTGCTTGACCAGCTCTACAGAAGCATACTGAGAGGGCGACGCGAGCGTGTGTAATACGAGGCTTACTCAGGGTTTTCCGTGATGACGCGCCGTGCAGAAAGTCCAGCTTTCTCAAGTCGCTTTTGTCGCCGCAGCCTACGAGCTTCCTTTTCCTCAAAGCCAGCATGCTTGGCCGAGCCGGAGTCATCGAGCGCGTCAACGAGCGTCTCTGCCAGAGTCTTGTAAGCAGCTGTATTGCGGATAGGTTCGGTCGTGTGGGCAATGGTGCTGGAAAGGGAGCTTGTAGCACGCGATATCTAAGTGGGCCAAGATGAATGAAGTGGTGAGAAGAAGTCTAGCAATTCACATACCGCACGCATGATCTCACTCTCCTCCATGGACCTGAGTGCCTCGGAAACGGCATCACCGACCTTGACACCAGCATTTTTCAGCTCCTCCGCTGCGGCTCTCAGGCGGGGATTTTCTTTGATACTGGAAGTCAGCTGGGAAGAGTGGACGATGAGCAAGGCAGTAGTTTGGGAAGACGAGTTGGAATGCGTACTCTTGCACGTTCGTAGACCTCTCTTGCACGTTTCATAGCTTCGGAGTCCTGAAACTTGTCAACATCGCCCTGCAGCTGTTTGACATTGTCCTGTAGCTCTCTGTTCTTGCGGAGTTCTTCACGAAGGACTTCTACGAAAGTCTGGAATGGCGATTTGGGAGGTTCGTTGTGGGTTCGTGACGAGGCGTGAAAAGAGCGGGATATCCGGAATGGCGGGGGGAAGCGTATCGGTGGTGGAAGACGAGGAAAAGAACGCGCAGCACGCTGGGCAACGACAAAACTTCGGACGTGACGAGGTAGCATGGTCAAGGTAGACAAAAAAATCAATTAAATGATCTAACCCTAATTAACAGATTAACAGTCACGTGGAGTTGCCTCATAGGTAAACCCCTGTGTGTACGGTCGGCCATTTGTCGAGTAATTCACCGGAGCCAAATGATATTCATACAGAGATACACAATATCGTGCTCAGAGCTCAGTTACGCAATATTATTACATGTGCTCGGGATGCGCTCAACGAGCTTGCTGTGTAGCAGGAACACCCTTCGGGATGGGTGCATGCGGCACGGGCGCATGCGGAGTCCTGACTTTGATACCTGTAAAACTTAAGTGTTAGAAGACGGATAGTCTCGCTAGATTTCAAGTATTCACCAAGTTCTTCACAAAGGAGGTCAGCCCCCTTCTCGCCGACCAACAGGGCAGACGAGTAGGTGTTCGTGCCCAGGTTGTCCTTCCCACGGATGAGTGTTACAGTGTTTGGAATTCAGAAGCAACAAACGTACAGGACAGATACTCAAGTCAACACACTTCAAGTTCTGTGTCCCTAAAGGAGTGATGAATCTTGTGCGACGACATTCATTTCGGTATAATTTACCATAGACATTGAGGCGCCCATCAACGACACCACCCTCTTCGCGGGGTTTCATGGCTAGGGAAAGAATTGGACTACTGTGCTCATTATGTACAAAATCACCCTTACCGCAGGTGCCCAAACTGTGCCAGGTAGTTTCGACATGATCTTGTATGGTAAGGTCAGTTCCTATGCCAAAGAATATCAACGTTTAGAACGCACCGGAGATCCAATTGTCGATGGCCGCATCGTCCTCCTTGGAGTACTTGATATCATCGTGGACTTTGCGAGGGTCATACGCTTCCCCAGGACTGTGCCATGTACCCATGTGAAGGCCGACAGTGAAACCGTCAGGAAGTAGTTGCTTCGCAGTCCTGATGTCAATGTCCTTGGCCGCAGCCGGGGAAGCCGGGTGGAAGTGAGGGTGGTGCGAAGTAAGGTCACCACGGAAGGCTATACACATCGCCGTTAAAATACGTGTCAAAGATAGGATAATACACCCACTGTCCATGCGACGAGCCACCTCGCGAGTCTTCTTGTA
>QFES01007417.1:0-10240 GCA_003316375.1 Tylopilus plumbeoviolaceoides
TGTTGGCGGTGTCGAGGGCGAGGTGCGGGTTGAGGACACAGAGACCTCTGAGCGCGTCCAGGACGAGCGAGGCGGGAGAGTTGAGAAAGTGCTTTGACTGTACGACCATGGCTCGGATGATGATGGTGGCCAAATAAGAGACCCCCCCGAAATGAGATCTGAGACCCCGCCCCCCCTCCCCTTTGTTTTTACCGCGATGAGCTTGCCATCGCCAGCAGCGTCGCCGTCGAGCAAAGCGAGCGAGTTGGACGTCGGATCGACACGTCGAAAGAGACAGCGCTCAGAATCAATGCAATCAGACTCGTCCTCAATGAAAAGAGCTGCCTCTGAAGGTCCCACAGCAGCGACGCCAGTCCGTGCCACTCCCACCGACGACATCGACGCCTACATGGCCGAACAGGGCGAACACTCCCTCGACGCAGTCACCCTCATCCCTCTTCCAACCCCACCTCATGATCCTCTCGCGAACCTCTCCCCGGTTCAAAAGTTCCAGTACGTCACACAGCGTCGCACCACTCAGATGCAGGTCGGCGACACCTGGTACATCGTTGCTCGCTGGTGGTACAGACGATGGGAGACTGCTTGCCAAGGAATACCGGACAAGTCTGGCCCACTCGATGAAAAAGACGTCGGACCTGTAGACAATACCCCTCTCCTTGACCGTGATGCCAACCTCATCTCCAATCTCACAGAGGGTATCGACGTCGAGTTCGTACCCTTCGACGTCTGGAATGCGTTCATCGCTTGGTGCGTCGTCCCCCTTGCTCTACATGCCTTTGCCGCTCATCCCAGCCACCAGGTATGGTCCGGCCACACATCCCCTCCCTCGCTCCGTGATCGCAAGAGGCCATCTTGGTGAACCTAGCCTCGAACTTCGACCTCCCCGTCTCAAAATACTCTCCCTCGTTGACTCACAATCGGATGGCCCCATTGGTCCCCCACACGATTACGTCACGCTCTCAACAAAGGACACCGTGGCGACTCTCAGCAAGGAGCTCGTAGCCAGCCTCTCTGCACGCTCCAATGTTCCATACAAGATATGGAAAATAAAACCAGGAGAATATGCTGGTTCGCAGTTTCCCGCTTCACAACTCACTGCGCACGAAGCAGAACTTTTGGTGATTGATGACAAGACAATCGAGGACGCGTTGGTCAACTTTGACGACCCCTTTGTTGTCGAGTTTCAACAACCAGATGGCAAATGGATATCAGACCAAACATCGACCGCGCATGCTCCATCAGTCCCGTCTGTTCCTCCTCCTTTGTTTGGTGGAGAAGACTTCTTCAGTCGCCTGGGAAAGAGTTCAGCGACAACGAGCATCACGCAAGTTCAGCCTAGACAGGTACCTTCACCTGCACCCTCAGCGACATCGTCAGTCAAAGCTCAAGATTCTCAAGTTACTTCCTTCAAGTCGTTTGGATTCTCCAAAAACAGAATAATACAAGAACCCGGAACACTTGGCCTTGGTAACATGTATGCATGTCCTCTCGACCTGTTCCTCAATCTGACCTAGCCACAGGGGAAACACTTGCTTCATGAACTCTGCACTTCAGTGTCTTGCGCATACAAAGGAGCTCACAGATTATTTCCTTTGTGAGTTATGTGTATTGTTGCACTTGCACTCACCCACTCAACCTCCGTAGCCGGCGTCTATCAGAGTGAGCTCAACCCCGATAATCCACTTGGAATGGGTGGCGCTATCGCCGAGGTGTTTGGCGCCCTCTTACACCGCATATGGGCCAAAGACTCCTCCGCAACTTCTTACTCACCACGCGAGTTCAAAATGCAATTACAACGTTTCGCACCCCAATTTAGTGGATACCAGCAACATGATTCGCAAGAACTAGTCGCATTCTTACTTGACGGCCTACACGAAGACCTCAATCGAGTGCTCAAGAAACCTTATGTAGAAAAGCCAGATTGGGAAGGCGGTGGAGATTTTGAGCTTGCTCAATTGGCGCAGAAGTCGTGGTACGGATACATGCAACGGAACGACAGCGTGATCGTGGATCTTTTCCAGGGCCAGTACCAGAGCACTCTCGTTTGTCCTGAATGCGAAAAGGTATCTCAATGGTCACAACAACCACCCAGACCGCTAAACATCCCCCCAGGTCTCAATAACGTTTGATCCTTTCATGTACCTCACTCTACCTATCCCCGTGACGAAGAAGTGGAAGCACGTCGTCGAGTATATCCCGTGGGACCCATCTGAACCCCACGCCAAGGTCGGGTTGTTAATGACGATATGATTCACCAAGCTAATGATGGTTACGCAGGTTCCCGTTGAGATTGGTCGTGATGCAAGTTTCAAAGAGCTCCGTGCACTCATTGGCCGTTGGATGGGCGCACCGCCAGAAAATGTTTGTAAACCTACCGACGCGCTTCCCTTTTGTCTGCTCATTTCTTGTTCCAGCTATTGACACTGGAAATATTCAATAACCGGTTCTACAAGAATCTCGACGACAATGTCCTCTGCGGTGACATGTTAGATAGCGACATTATCGTATGCTTCGAGCTACCATGCAACGCACGTCAAAGCCGACTGTACAAGAAAAAGGACACTGATCCATTCATCATTCCTGTGTTCGTGACCGACCTTCAGATCTCACGGCAGTCGTACAGCTACCGCAGCCAGACGAACTTCGGCCACCCGTTCATAACAGTCGTCGATCCAGACCAGGCTCAGAGCGTACAAGGGATATACGAAGCTGTAGTGGATCGTCTTCAGCGGTGGACTGGCCATGCCCGCGATCTTTTCACGTGGGAAGAAGTCCCGTCTGTATCTGTCGACTCAGTACCCATCCCAATTCCCCCGATGGACTCTTTGACTGAAATCAAGGAGAACGGAGAAGTCGTTCGCGTTGAGGACATGAATGTCGATGAAGCCGACATCGTCGATCAGAAGGCTTCGATTCAAGACGATGCCATGATGGACACAGCGATGAATGGCATTCCTCAGATCGTTGGAATCAAAAAAGATGTTTTCAACTTGCGTCTTCAGGCCGGCCAGAAGGATTATGGGACAGGGTTTAGTTCATATAGCTCCGCGAGCCAACGTTACGAATCCTGGGAGACGCGTCTTGAAGAGATGGAAAACGGCGCCCCATTGCTCAAGGAAATGGATGCGCTCTATTGCGATTTCGACGAAAACTTGAAAGTGTATTATTTCGGTGACGAAGCGTCGAACTGGGAGCACGCACGATGGACGAATACCTCCTGGACAACGTTCGTACACCCCGAGTATGCCGAGGCGAAGAAGGCGGCTTCCGAGAAGAAAACCAGGGGGCTGTCCATCGACGATTGTCTGACCGAATTCACCAAGGAAGAACAACTGGGTGAGGATGATTTATGGTACTGCCCTCGGTGCAAGAAACATCAGCAAGCCACGAAAAAATTCGACCTTTGGAGAGTACCGGATACTCTGGCGGTGCACCTCAAGCGTTTCAGTAACAGCCGCGCGCTTAGAGACAAGATTGACACGTTCGTCGATTTTCCCGTTGAAGGTCTCGACCTCACCCATCTCGTTGGCGAGCGAAAGGTCGGACAGAAGTTGGCAGATAGTGGAATCGATATCGAGGAGTTAGGGATTGGCAACGTCGAGGAACCTCTCATCTATGACCTGTACGCTGTCGACGAACATATCGGCGGATTGGGTGGTGGCCATTATCGAGCATACGCACTCAACCACGTCAACGGGCAATGGTATCACTTCGACGACTCGTATGTCACAAAGGCTGAAGCATACCAGGCAGTGGTAAGTCTGACGAATTGTTCTAGAGATTATGCATTGACAAGTCTTCCAGAATGCCAACGCATACCTGCTATTCTACAAGCGACGAAGCAACGAACCGCTTGGCGGTAAAACTTACCATAAGATAGAAGAGGCACGAACATCAGCCAATGAAGTTGCTGACCCCACCCCATCTGTGGATACCCAGCTCCCCACGCCTCCCAACGAAATCGTCGCACCTACTTTCGGGTTACCTCAGAAACCTCAGAACATCGGTTGGCGGACACCGCACTCCAGGAACAGGTCGACATCGTCGTCCTCGCCCCTACCCCTCGGCGAGCTGCCAAACTTTGAGGAATCCCAGCATGACCAACTCCTTCCCAACCCTGGCCTGAACTCGCTTCTGATGGATGACGAGCAAATGTACCGCTTCCCATCTACCTTCAAGGCTTCGCCTACGTCGTCCAACGAGGTCGAGGCCGATGACGAGGATGCGGCAGACCTTCGTGGGCTTGAAGAGAGCCCGACCCAGTTGTTGGGGGGAGAATGGCACCAGCTCTCCTCGTCGTCTCCTTCACCGATTGACTCTGAATCCAACCCATTTTCCGATGTAAACTCGCAGAAGAACGAATTTGAAGTTGTGGACCATGAGATACCAAACCCTAGAGCTCAGCAAATGTAATCTCCTTGCATAATCGCATACTTTATATACTGGCTAGAAGTACTACAGTCGCAGGGGTTGGAGACGGCTTTACATCTGTTTACGCTGATGAGTCATCCAAAACTTGACTTGCTTCCACACATGAGCAGATTCCCTCCGTCTCTGCTGTACTTGACGATCTACAATCCCATTCTTCAACCCGACGCCTCAGTGACGCATGATGATGACGAGGATGCCCAAGAACAGGCTCAGATTCTATTCTACACTTCGCGCGACCGAGCCGTATCGCGCGATAGGATGCTGAGGCAAGTCGGGCTTGCGAAAGCGCTCGTTAACTTTGCAGAGTGAGGGAAACAACGAAAACGATGCGGGTGTGTGCAGAACTAAATCCTTGGCCAGGATCTTCCATTCAACAGATCCATGTCAGAACGTGCATTCGCAGTCGAGACGCATGGTCATGGTGAGCCCGGAGCCCAACTTTTGGATGCACGTGGTGAGCGCAGGGCTTTCCTTTGCGCTATCGGTGTCCGTTAACCGGAGCCCTCCCTCGTCCAGGCTATCGAGCTCGCCCGGACACCGCGTGCTCCTGCAAAGCCCAAGACTGGAGATAAAGGCAAGGCCAAGGCCAAAGAGGAACCCGGTCGAATACAACAGCTGGAATACCATGACGGCACTTTACACGATGCTGCGATACGGGCTCATCTCTTGTGGGGTTATGAACAGTTCAAGGTTTGTTTCGCGTGCCTGCTCTAGGCCCGGAAAACTGATGCAGACCTGGCTCTCAGTTGACCCACGGTTCATTTTCTTCGATATTATCTTCCTTGGGACAACAAGCGCTGGAACTGCAGCTCGAGCGATTTTTCACTGTCTGGGCGTGGACATGGGACCCTGACAAGGATCTTAGCCTCTGCGCGGCTCTTGGTGCGCGGATATCGCCCCACATGCTTGCTATGATTTACGTAACCCCCTGCCAGGATTACCTCTACATCCATCCTACCAACTAATCCTTCCTGCCATTGACAATTTCTCGTCACAGATACCCGAGGGAGTCGCTGTGCTTGTATTGACGCACAATCATGTGGCTCCTTCCAGCAGATATAGAAATTCACGATACCCCGTTGCATTGGCGCAACATCTAATGAACCACATTACTCCAACGCTAGGACCCGCTGCTTCTCCCACCTCGACAATTCAACTCGAACGAGAGAACGGCCCCAGCCGTGGAGACAACGATGATCGACAAACAGCATCGAATCTGGAGCCGGCGCCCCCATCGGTTGGTTTTCTTGGCGTGAGCATGAGCATGGACGTCAGGAAATGGGCCTGGCCATCGTTTAGAAAAGGTGCCGATACCAAGGAGGCGGCTACAAAGGCAAGCGAGGATGTTGCCTCCCGCCGCGTACCCGACCGTGCTGCGCAGGTCGATCAAAGCGCACTAGAGGACGCAATATCGTCTGATAACTCGTTTGGTTTACCCATGGAGAAGCCTGCTGTGCACGACGGACTGGAAAAACAACCAGAGCAATCAGAGTCTAACACCTCCGAAGCTGACACGCCACGTCCGTCAAGAGTGCCTTCGCCTACGCTCGATCCCTCAGGGCCATCGTTGAACGGCTCGCTGCTCGAGGCTGACGCCTCGACGACTGTCGAAATCGAAAAATGGCAATTTACGTCCACGGACGTGTTTCTTGCCCCTCATCAGGAACCGCTGGCGACTTGCCGGCAGAGGATATATTTGCTCAAGGTTAGCACAAGTCATGTTATTAAGTCGTGTCAGGTATTCAGTTCCCCGTTTCTTAGCGTGGCCTGTACGCCGTTGCACTACTCGGCTACGACTCGGATGACATTGATGCCTGGGGGGAACCGACCTCACGTCTGCTCGAGGATGTCGAGAGGATCGCATGCGAGGACTGTCGGCGGTAAGCGCGTTTGCTAGGTGTTGCACTCGACTCACCTGACGCTGGGACAGCAACATGGCGGTGTCGCTGCCGTCTGTTACGAAGATTCTCCAGCCTAAAGACAGTCATATCCTCAAATCCGGAGATTATACGAGCATGAGTGGAGATGCGAAACTCGACTCGGACCATTTATTCGAAGCGAAGAGGCTATTAGACAGGTAGAGTCCCTCAACGATGGTATACTAGACAATGATTGACAATCCTGTTCAAGAGAACCAGCGGCAGTCGAGGTTTTCTCGAGGGGGTTGCACCCCCAACACTGGCACGTGGTATCTCGAGTTGCCGATCCTGTCGAAGACGAGAAGGGAGAAGCGTATCTGGAGGTGTCCCGTAAAGAGGCGACCTTGTCAGACGTCGATAATATATTGCGTGGGCTATACAAGACCCATGTCTAGGACCGATTAATTGTATCGTTCCGGGGGTCCGACGTCATCTAGTTCGAGCTTCAGGGGGGTCTAGCTTCATCGTTTATAATTACCAGAGCGGTTCTTGGCTGCCTTTCATGCCTATGATTGGGCAAGACAGTGGTCGTGAGAACGACATTTCGCACGGGTTCCGTCAACAGTTCCGACGATGGTCCCGTTCGGCAGGGGCGATCGTTTACAAGTGCCATCCAATCCCCAGGCCAAGTTCCGGACGCCCTCGGCTCGAGTCGCCCGACGAGGTACTGGCAATCCAGTTTCAAGGACGAACACAGCATCGAGATCGAGACCCTCGATGCAAACATCGAGGAGGATCTGCGTAGTGGTCAGCTCAATGGAGTCTTCCGCTCAGTGACGCTGGAACGTTTTAGCGCTGAAAAAGGATCACTTGAGATTGCTACATATAGGGCTTCCTAGTAGGTGAACTTGACCGCGCGTGAGTATACGAGTTAGTACACACTGTACATCCCGTTAGTTACGGTGCACGTTCGGTTTCGCGTTCCAAAGTGATTTGTTACACGATTCCTACTGGTGTCAGACGATGCACTCGGGGAGGACACCGGGTCAGGAGATGATAATAATTGGTATATTCTCCCGGATTCACCTCGGGGTGTGCCACTTCGGTGCATGCATGTATTAGTCCGAGTAAATGTTACATACAGAAATGCAAGACGTGCAATATCGAGTACAGTTTAGAGGTAGAAGTCGGGCTTTCTGGAATTGATGCCGTACTCGGCTAATGCTGCACTCAGATCGTCCATGGTCAAAGTCGTTCGTGTCTTGTCCTTTGTGGGCGTCAGGGACTCGTAAATGGAAACAGACTCGGCGGAGACAACGAACCTTGGAAGCGCCAGGACCAGAAACCGCCGCGCGAGCCCGCCCGCCCGCTGCATTTGTACGTATGCGAGCGTGTTGGTATGCATCAGAGGCAATGTCTGAGACGAATTTCTGAGCGGCAAGGGAAAGAAGGCGTTTTCTGCATGACAAGGAGATATGAATGCACGCGTGGCGCACAATGGGATCTACGCACAGGCGGACGTCATCGCACTCGAACCCAACTCTTTGGAGATAATAGTCTGTGACTTCATTTGGGACCTGGGACATGGGTGAGACAGATGGCGAGGGTAAAGCGTTGGACGTACTAGGGGTTCATATTCATCGAGCATAAGGAGGAACTCTGCCAAGGTGCGGTCTTTGCGGGCCTCTTCTGCTGCCTGGCGTGTCTGGAGCTGGGGTGCTGAGGAAGAAGAGCTTTGAGCAGCTGTTGTGGAGGATGTCGAAGGCTGGTGCTGAGTTGCATCTGGGAAGGAATAAGACTGAGGTTGAGGTGTAGGCGAGTCCGAATATGTCGTCGAGGCAGACATGGCTGAGCAAAACGTCGGAGTTACTCGCACAACTATAAAAAGTCTCCACTCACATCCGCCACTCTCTTCATCCCCCCCGTCATGGTGAGTCTTTTTCTCCGTCACATTCATTTTACATCTCCGTTGCACATGATGTTTGAGGCATTTGGCTTTATGCAGGAGTCTTCCTGCACTGCAGAAAAACCATCTCAGCTACCTTCAGTGGGCAAACAACCCGCTGTTTTTCTGACCATGCTTTGCACCCATTCTCTGCACTCGTGAGCTGACCACTCTTTTTGTTATAGTTCTGATTCCCAACCACGTCGTATTCATTAACACTGTCATCTTTGTAATTTTCTACCAATCATTATCAGACCTAGTCCTCGGGCCTGCCCTTTGCGAGCAGTCTTTTAACATGAGGCTATTGGTACCGTGAGCTGGTGTCGACCTGTAAGGTCTCATCTATCTCTCAGAGCTCTGAGTTGCTACAGAGTGTCCATCTTGATGAGACCGGCGTCGTCTAACACACAGGCTTCATTGGTGTCTGCCAGCTCCATGGATGTCAACAAGGTATCGAGATCCGGAGACACCACAAATCTCTTGTTGACTTCGCCCAGTACATGAAGCTTCTTGTCTTCCATGTCCAAGTGTACTGCCTGCTGGAGAAACGATGGTCGCGTAGCCTCTGACACCTGGAATAGACGCGTCGGTGTGGGTCACGGAAACAGAAGCACCATACATTCAACACAATTCCATTACCCAGACGCATCTTCACCATTCCGCTGCGGTAGACCTCGACTTGGCCAATCACACCATCTACTCTTGGTACTTCCTTTGTTTCCTCGGGGACTGCTTGAGATGTAGATCCTGATGCAGGCGCTGGAGGATTGGTATCCGTCGCAAATGATACCTTGCGCTTTCGCGGAGAAGGGCCTGGGGTGTCTACATCCACGTCTCTTGAGGATTCCGGGTTTGACGCCAGAGTGGACACAAATGTCGGGAAAGGTTCGGGAAACTGAAAAAAGTATAGTCGTTCTTGTCGGATACCCTCCTAGCCACACATTTGTTTTCTGCATTTACAATGTTAGAGAGAGTACGGACCTTGGACGCATTTGATTGAATCGCAAAGTCTTCCACGAGATCCTCGAGTTCTTCCTCTTCACTTTCGCTCAGATCGAGTGCATTTGAACGGTCCACATTCTTTGCGGAAGTGCCTATAAATCTGTTGACATGGTTCAGCAAAGGGAATGAAGAGTAGTAATTACCCTGATCCTTTGATAGCGACGGCTCTTCAATCTCCGGTTTCACTTTTCGGTTTCTCCGGTCGCGCGGATCTCTTTGAAGAGTTTCTGGGGCCATCCAGTCCAACTGTCGTACATTTTCCATGTCGATAATCTCGACGCCCTCATCTGGTTCTGAGTAAACCTCTTCGTCACTTTCGTTTTTGGGTGTCTGGACCGTGTCAAACAGCGTGTCTTCACGCTGTTTGTCTTTCCTCAACGTTGGCGCCGCCGAGTTCGACAAGTTGGCACCCAAGGCTGGCCCCTTCCCAGGCCCTTGCGGAACAATGGGCGTGAAATCCCCTCTCGGTGCACTACGTCGGGCAGAGGTGCCTGCAAGAGCAGGGCCCATTGAAAAAGGACCACTTGCAGTCATTTCAACCTGAGGCGGTCGAGGTGCGGACCCTCTGCTTTCTCCTCCTCCCCGACCTCTTCCTCTGCCACGCGTTTTGGCATTTCCCCTTTCCGACGGTTGTACAGATGGCTGGGGCGGTTCCTAGTGTCCCCATTCATGGATCTGCGAAGAGCAGATGGGTACTGCATACCTGCTTTACTTCTCTGTGGATCTACTGCATGAGAACAGACGGAGAGTAATTGTATGCTGTTATCGCGTACTCTTTCTTTCTCCGCGCGGGTAGGGTCGGAGTGAACTTGAGCTTCTGGGCCCCTTGCCTGGTCACGTCTGAAGGTTTCTTGGCCAGACTTCCAATGGCTTTTGGACCGTTGGATGGCGTCAAGGACGATCCAGCGCTGTCTGCCATGGTTCGAGTGGAGGATCGTCGTGGTCACGTGAAACGCTAATCGAAACACTTGATCCGATCGAGAACACTTGATCAACCATTTTT
>QFES01007422.1:0-33194 GCA_003316375.1 Tylopilus plumbeoviolaceoides
ATGAATTAACTGACTCCAGTCACTCCAGTCAATCCAATCACATCAGAACTTTTGCAGTTTTGCTGATGCTCCGATATACATTGTTCGCCTGGTACGACAGCATGACGTGCCTGCCTGTATGTCCATCAATCTGCTTTGCATGCCTGCCCGCCTCTTGTCAATCACTCTGGCAGGCCCTCCCATTTGCCTCGTTTCACTGGTGCAACTGTGTGACGGGCCTACACGATCAGGCTCGAACACCCAAGCAGGCCTGCCTTACCCTTGCCAAATACCTTAGCGGCCCTCCCACATACGCTGTTATCTTACCCCGAATGTGCTAGCAGGCCCACCCACATACTGCGGAATGCCATCCAACATGTTCCTTTAACAAACTTGAAGTGATCCGCCCGCCGCCCATATGTCCTCAATGTCCTGCGGGCCCGCCGTTATCTACTCAAACACGTTTGCGGGCCCGCCGATATGTTGTGTCATCCGCGTCCAACAGCATGACGGGCCCGCCCGAGAGTCGCCAAACGCATCGGCGGGCCTTCCTATACACATTTTAACCAATTGATGGGCCCGCTCAAGTGGTTCCAATTTATCTCATCATCACACTGAGCGGGCCTGCCCATATCTTCACATCACTCCAACATCACCGCAGCGGGCCTGCCACAGGCTATCCATTTGCATCGCAAAAATGTCACCCCGGGCTGGCCATTTGCCTTGTGACAATCTGACTACGGTATGTGCCGGACTCGACTCTTTCTGAAGATTGAATGTCGGACGTAGACCCTACTCCTCAGGATTCTTTGGCTGAAGAATTCACAGGTGCCGCCGCCACTTACGGGCAAAACCGCATGACGTTTCTCCAACGCTTCGATCATGATCGATTTTCGCAGGAGCGTCGGACAAACCTTTATTATCCGTTCGCGTCCCGTGCCGATTGGGAATTTGGTCTTTGGCTCACTCGGTCTGGACTCAGCATGGCCGCCATAGATAGCCTCCTTTCTCTTGAATTCGTAAGTCCCATGGTTTACTGGTCAGGTTTCTTAATGGTTTCTAACACCACTCAGCTGAAATCTCTCCCCATATCTTTCAGGACGGCGCAACAATTGCGTGGCCTGGTGGAACTACTTCCTAGCGGACCCGAGTGGCAGTTTCACGTCTTGCCAACGGCGAAACCCACAAAGTCTCCTGTAAGATTATTTTACCGCAACACTGTTCGGTGCCTCGAGGCACTCTTTGGCCATCCACTATTCCATGATAAGATGGACTTGATCCCTCGCCATGTATACCGGACTGCTGAGCACCTCGTCCACGTGTACAGTGAGTGGATGACAGGCGATGCTGCATGGACGATGCAGGCCAGTTTTCTTGGACGCTACTCTCCTAGTGCTTGGCTGATTGGTTTTCCAGAGTAAACTGCCCAAGGGGGCCACTCTCCTCGGCGTTATGCTGTCATCTGACAAGACCAACGTTTCTGCCCTCGTCGGCGACCGCTACACTCACCCGCTCCTCATCAGACTTGTGAACATTCATATGTCTACTCGTCTCAAGTTATCTTCGAATGCTTTTCTCCTCGCCGCGCTACTCCCCATCCCCAAATTCATTCAGACGTCCAAACGCATTCAAAGTCTCCTCAGTGATCGACTGATTCACGAATGCCTCGATATCGTGTTGTCCCCGCTGAAAACCGCCGCTCGCATAGGGATCATGATGAATGATCCCGTAGGCAACCTACGACGCTGTTACCCCCTTCTCGCCTCCTATGTAGTTGACACTCCTGAAGTGTGTATGCTCGCCGGTGTGGGTGGGAAGACGTCCCCCGTTACCACAGCGATGTATAAGGAGTTCGGTGACCCCAAACGCCATCCCCCACGCACCAAGAAGTACATGCTTCAGCAGCTTCAAAAAGTCACTGTTGATCCCGATGATCTCAAGCGATACCTCGCAGCCGCGGAACAGTATCAATTGAGCGGCGTTCCCTTCCCTTTCTACCGAGATTGGAAAATGGCAAACCCCTCCATTTTTCTCACTCCTGAGCTCCTCCACGAATGGCACAAACGAAACTGGGATCACGAGGTGAAGTGGGTAGTTAATATCGTTGGCGCCGAAGAAGTGGATTTTCGCGTTTCCGTTCTTCAACCCTCAGTAGGCTTCAGGCACTTTGGCGAGGGGATCTCCAGCCTCAAAAAGGTCACTGGGAGGATGCAGCGTGACATGCAGCGGTTTCTCATTGCAGTAATGGCTGGCGCTGCACCTCCTGGGGTCGTTCTTGCCATCCGTGCGCTCCTCGACTTCTCTTACCTCGCACAAGCGCCAGAGCTTGACGATAGCGACTGCGACAAGTTGCTCTCATCATTGCAGAGTTTTCACGACAATAAAGAACACGTAATCAAAGCTGGAGGAAGAAGAGGGAAAAAGGATGTCATTACGAACTGGTACATACCCAAACTAGAGTTGCTCCAGAATGTCGTACCATCCATTCGGAACTCTGGCTCTCCTTCGCAGTGGACTGCCGACGTCACGGAACACGCGCACATCTTGCTGATCAAGAACCCGGCTTGTAAAAGTAACAACGACGATGTGGATCCTCAGATCTGCAGGTACCTTGACCGACTTGAGAAATGCTCAAAGTTCGAACTTGCAACCTCACTCCGAGAGAAGGCGCATGGAGCTCGTGATGGCGATGGTGGTGGTGATGGTGACAATGGCGGTGACAACGGCGATGATGATACTGCTGGAGCTTTGGGGGACGACATAGACGACGATACACATCTCTTCCAGTCTGTCGCCAGACTCAGTCAACCACGGCACTCGCCGACTGACTATTTTACCAAGGCCCTCGAGATTTCTGCGTCACTTCGTACCTCTCCTCGGATCCCCTTTCCTGCATGATCCTTCATCGCCGGTAACAGCGCAATCAATCTCGCCAGGGATCCCAAGGTCAGACGAGCTTCCATCCACACCATCGCCACACAATTCCAAATCCCCGACCTACGAAGTGCCCTTGGTGATTATCTCATACGAGAATCGTCGAAGCAGCCTCATTCTGTAGCCGGGCGACGCTCTTCTGCGCCTGATTGCCCTCTCCCTTTTACTGACCTCACCGTCTGGTACACGATACATATTCAACAGAAACCCTTCCACTCCACTGGCGAACTTGATCCTGCACGAACTATTGTCGCTTCGCCACCTTGTGCAGGATGGAAATATGGTCGTTTTGATGCGGTGATATACAATGTTGACCCTGGGCAACATTGGCTGCACTCTGGGCTATCAGGTACGAAGAAATTCCATGTGGTCTCACATATTCATGGAGTTAATTACCGTTGAGTAGGCCACTCTGTTGGGGAGCTTCGCCTCATTTTTCGTCCAGTACCGCCTTGTGGTAAAAAACCATGGTGGTGCCGGAAATTCCTTGTGTATGTACGCCAATTCGATACTGTTCCCCAGGCTGCCAATGTGGTTGACCCGATCACCTCCATGCATGTGCTGCAACGAGCAATGCGAGCAAATGGGGTGTGTTTCGGTGATGTCATCCTGCTAAATCAAGTGCGCTCCCATGTTCACCTTGTCCCACGATTCGGGAGGACTGCTAACAAACGACTCTCCCGGACCAACAGCCACACATTGTCGAATGAGTTTTGGCTTAACAAGTACTGGGACAAAGAAACCTTTTATGCTTTGTCTAATTCCAGTTCTTAGCAGGTTTCACAGTTCTTCATTTTTACTGATACATTTTTGAATGGCGCTATGATAGTAGGTCTAGTACTTTGCTAAATCTACTTGAAATTTACATCGATACATTCCAAGTTCTCACATGTGTCGCACGATCTGTCAGATACAATGCACGCCTTCAACCATGTCCTCATTTCATCAGGTGGTTGCACGCGCCCGTTTTCACGTGACACCATACTATCTGTGTCCACTACCTTGGACTTACCACGTTCTCTTCGGCCTTTCACGACACCCAACTGTGACTCTCAGTCCAGCACTTTCCCACAATGCCCGTCCAAGCAGCTCGTCAACCCCAGCTCATTCGTATAGTACCATCAAGGTGTTTTTTTCTTTTAATCTCCATCCTCATCTTCACTCGCATATCGTTTCTTTGACGCCCGTTTCGGCAACTCGATCAAGCTCAAGGACCACCACACGCTGGCATCGTCGTGGAGACGTCTACGGCCATCCGCACCAACGCAAATGGAACCCTACGTGCGACACGCAAAGGGAGCATGTGCAGAGGTGCGTCCGGTTGCCTCGCATGCGTTCTTCCCTCAGTGGCCTCATGCGCAGGCCCACCGAACGCGATCTAGCATTAGGGCTTGCGCTGGCACTGTCACGGTGACACTCACTTCCATCCACGCCACGTGCGATCCACTACGCGTTTGCATCGTCTTGGCGCACAGGGTTCCATCTTGACCAACAAGTATTCCGAGGGTCTTCCTGGGGCCCAGTAGTATGGTAATGAGTGGATCGACGAGCTCGAGAACCTGTGATGCAAGCATGCCTTGAAAGGGTTCAACCTCGATCCAGAGAAATGGGGCGTCAATGTCCAGCCCTATTCTGGTAGCGTACGTCGTGTCGTTTCAGCTAGACGTTCCAGACTGATCACAATGTGTAGACCGCCAAGTGTGTTGCGTCATTATCATGGTCCGGGTGGACGCACTGACTCGCTCTCTGTGGCTTTGCGGCTCTGACCGCGTTGGTCCAGCCCCAGGACAGACTGATGGGACTGGGTCTGCCTCACGGCGGACACCTCACCCATGGCTACTACGTGCGTTCCGCATTGTCGGCACTCTGTCGTCCACGCCGTTGACTCGCTTTCCACAGACGGCCAAGAAAAAGATGACCGCGTCCTCCATCCACTTCCAGTCTTTCCCCTGTGGCCTCGATCCTTCCACGCGACTTGTCGATTACGTCGCCTTAGACAAGCAGGCCAAGATATTCAAGCCACGTTTGATCATCTGCGATGCTTCCGCTTACCCACAGGACTGGGATTACACTGCGCTCAAGGTTTTTTGTAACAAGGAGGATGCTTATCTGGTGGCGGATATCGCACACACAAGCAGGTCGATTGCATAGGAACTGAATGGCCCTTTCGAGTACTGTGACGTCGTCACTACCACGACGTGAGTACCCACACGCGTCGTCGAGAATCGGGAGCTGAGTTCATTATAGTCACAAGACGCTTCGCAGCCCACGCCCAGGTTTGATCTTCTTCAGGAAAGATTGTCAGAACACGCCTGACTTCGAGAATCGCGCGTCAACGAAGCTGTTTTCCCCACCTGCCAAGGTGGCCCATAACCGTGTTCGTCTGTTTTTCAACAAGCCCTCAGCATGACGAAACAGCCAACAACAACTGAAGGTCTGCCAGACTGCTCTCCAACAGCCGACAAAGCCACGAAGCGACAGAATGAGTCCCCAAGCATCAAGCACGAGGGGGAGAGAGGAAGCATGTTGGCATGCGGGTGGTCGATGACGGGAGCTGACGAAAACAATTAGCGCGATGAAACAGTCGTTGACGACATACCTGAAGGTCCCCCCAGACCCATCTCCACCACCCGACGAACCAGCGAACACGCCAAGCATACCCCAGAGCTTCAAGCTCGAGGGTGAGAGAAGCCAATATACGAGCTTCGACGTCGGACCTACCACGCCGATGCACACATGACGGGAATGCCTGGACGTCATGAGGACGCTATGGGTGTGTCAAACAAGCTGGAGAAAACGTCGGAACACGTCAATAAAAGCTCAGAGCACAAGGTTAGAGACAACTCACCTAATAAGGCTCGAAACGACCTGGGAGACGACGTGGAGGGGTCGGGAGTGTCCAGAGGCGACGAGGATCCTAGGAGCCGGCCTAAGGAAGTACAGAACGCGTCAGAACACGAGTGCGTACGCTCCGAGCAACAGCAAAAGGAAAACGCACCTAGGAGAGCTCATGGCGAGCTACACGACCCGGGAGCTGAAGCGGACGCGATGGGAGCATCTGGTCGTGACGAGGATGCTGGTAACGCGCCGAAGAAGCTGCTAAACACAATAGAACGTCAGCGCGAACGTTTGTAACAGAGAGTTGATGGAAACCTACCCTTGGAGGCCCAGACGAGCTTGACGAGCCGGGCAGCGAAATAGCCGTACCAGGCGGTGTCCACGACGTCCAGGAACGTCTTATGAAAGGTCAGAAACGAGTGCGCCGATGAAACGGACGCACCACATCAAGATAACGGCCTGGGAGGCCATTCGTCACCACCAGAGGGCTTGGGATGCGCTGAGGTCGATTGCGGCCGCGGAGACATTGCAGACGGCAGCGGATAATGCTCCAGGAGAAGGGAAACGAGTGCGTCGTCGAAACGAACGCACTATGTCGAAAGAATGGGCCAGGAGGCCATCTGGATGAGGAGGTCGAGTTCGGACGCGCCAAGGACGATTCGAGCCACGGACGCGTTGGAAACGGCATCGAATACAATGGAGGACGATGCGTAATTGATGGCGCAACGAGCGCACCACGCCGCGACTCGAAACGGACATGCTAGTTGAAAACGAAGCGAGTCAGCACGGACAGCGCAAGCGCACAACAGCGGACACACCTGAACCATCTACCAAGGATACACGACGGCCTCACCCATCATGATCCGAACCCACCGCGTCAACCTCGAACAACACCTAGAAGTGTCAGTACCACCAAGGTGACTTACTAGGTCATTCGAGACGCGTCAAGGCCTTATCAGGCAAATTGGATGTGGATAAAATGTTGTATATTGACCACAGATGGGAAGGAGCGAACCCGAGGCGAATACAAGTGTGCTAGAGTCGAGCGAGGATGAGTGTGTGCACCGTGACTTAGACAGTGCAACCATTTGCGATAGCGCTGGTTCAGACTGACGGGACAAAGTAGCTGATATGGCAGCTGGTTTGTATGAATCAGTCCTGTAGGAGCACCAGGATCACATTTCCAGCTCCACCTTGGACATTCCCCCAGAATGTTGCCTCCAATGCTGTGTCAGTAACAAGGATGATGTCAGTGTCATGTCAATCATAGTGTCCATGTATCAACAAAGGTTAGTGTCAGTTGTCAGTTGCCATCAGTTGTCAATAAGGCTTGTCCAAGTCAGTAGAAGGACAATAGGTGAATTACAATAATGTCTCAGTCAGGTTTTGACATTAACAGAGTTATCATGTATCCCATCATGATAATTATATATGGATATATTAATTCTATTATGTGGTGGCTGTGCACTACTGTGCCAGTCTGTGACTGACTGTACCTGCCATACAACCACTATGAGAAATGTACAGAACAGTTTGAATTTGCTGACACTATGCAATTATATTGGAGTACAAGAGGGTGAAATAGCCTATGGCTAGGCTTTCAAAATACTGGGTCAGTCTATGTACTCTATCAGCACTATGACACTATGAGTGAACTATGCATTTGCTATTGATGCTAGATTAACTATGAGAACTATGATGGAAACCTGGATTTGCTGATGATAGTACGGCCCTCCTGGCATGCCTGGACCCTTCTGAATCAGCGTGCCAGTGAAAGTAGCATTATACCGCTCGTTTTACCTGGGCGGCGGTAAAACTGACATACCTCTTGAGTCCACAAATCAAGCCACTCGTTCATCTGTATATTCACTTCTTGTCATTCTTAGACGTAGATCTCATCCTGTATTCGTTCTAAGATCATTGGAAATAACTTCTTCCTGTCCGGCATACATGCAATTGGTGGTCAAATACTGCACGATGTCGACATCACGCATCACGCACATATGATTCGACAATTGAGTAAACAAGGATAGTTCATAGCGAAAAAGTGGGATCATGACACTGATACATGGGATTGATACTAATTCGAAATCTACGGTGTTTCCGCGGTACGATGTCTTCACTGCAAACATAAAATGAGTTCTTGTCATATCCCGTCCTAACCCCGACCCTCCGGACCAACTCCGGACCACTCACTCACGAACTCCGAGGCTTTACGCCTAGGACTTCACTTCCACCCTCTGGACATCTTTGATTCTCACTTACGTACTTATGTTTCTCCTTTTGTATTAGTCCTGCTTCCTTCTTGCCTCCGAACCTGTGCTCCGAGTCGCACAGCTCCGGCTATCTCAACTCCGTTGTAAGGAACTACCGTTCCTTATGGTTGTAGGACCTATCCTATGACCTCTACACGACTTCCCTATCATCGTCACTCATGTCCTTAGTGATCCTATTCACCCGCGTCACGTCCGTCCGCTGTCTGTCGTTCAAGTTGCCCGCTTGTCCGCTCCTACAGGAATTGTCCGGAACGTCCTGTCCTTTGTCCGCAACAGTCCGCGTTGCACCGGAATGTCATTTGAGGTTCGTGACCACTTTATTCTATGACTTTGGACATCTTGGCTAGTTCCTTATGGTTTTCGACGTGTGAGGCATGAGGTACTTACACTCCATATGGTCCTGTCATACTTATTTCAAATTGGTGTTGTTATGGCAGTCTGGAGTATGCTCCGGACTATAAACTGTTTGTCAGATGATTTGAATGCATCTTGCGCCCGTTAGCATTGATCACATTTCGCTCGTTGTCCTTTCGCTCGTCCTCATCGTCATCCGCCGTATTATCACGTCCGCTACTATCGTCCGTCACGTCCGCATCTGTTCCGACTGCAGTGGTCGCACCAGTCGTCACTTTCTACGCACCGGACAACCGTCGTCCATCTATCATCGTTCGCCTCTCATCGTCCTCGAAGCCTTCCAAGTTCTTTTCCATCCATCACTCCTGGTTTTCTGAGGTCCGGACCTCCTTAGGACCCTCCGGACTCTTCTGTCTTTAGGTCTCCTCCTTCACCAACTCATCAAGAGTCTCTTTAGGGACGAACCTATCGTTCCCTTAGATCATTTCTTTTGTTAAGGACCTAGTTGGACTTGTCCTTCAGGATCCCTTAAATCCCTTCACCGTACTCCATCTTACTCAGATTCCGTCTTACTCATATCCTTACTCATGCAATGTTTTCCGTTACTAATGCGATGTCCGCACTCCGTATATATAGTTCTCAGTACATAGTCATTAGCTTTAGCTTCGATATCAACTTAGACAATTATCCTCTGTCTTCCGCACTCCGAATTCATCCTCCTCATTGTGATCCACCCAAGTCCTAGCGACTCTGATCGACCTCCGACTATCTGCTCCAAAATCTGAGGCACGCGACCAAGCAAGGGGGCAGCACATAAGCTGAACCCAACGCCTCATTCCGACCAGAACTCCAGAGTTCCGGAGTTCATCGGAGGATAAGTCACGGTCTTAACAGTTCTACTGTACCTACTCGGGCGAAATACATGAACATCGACATTTTACTAAAGATGAATTGCTAAGCGTTGGTGTTACGATTTCATCCCATTTTCATCATCCTCATTGGCTAACATATCGTATGATCTCTTTTCCTTTTCCTATTGGTTTACCGTATGACTCCACTTTCCTACTCGTACAGCCTCGACTGTGCACGGCTATGTACGCAGCATCGCTCGCCCATACGTAGTAGTTCATAGCATGGTCTGTGCTCGTCTGGTCCCAGTATTTAAACCCATGTACAGTAAAGTAAACGGCAGTCTTATCCACTTGTTCAATCCTCGCCTTAGGCTTGAGTGCGAATTAAGGGTACCGCTCCCTTATCATCATCTACTCGCTTCAGACTTGACGATTAGTCTTGAAGCCTTGAACACTGGTTATTCGTTGTCTTGCCCTCGAGCGTTACGACTCAAAGTCTAGGTCGTTACACTTGGATAAGACTACCTACTTGAGCGCAAGACGTTGCCTCAGAAGATTTACTCTACTCGCGGAGAATCGATATTCGCTCGATACATCAGAAGACTTGCCCAGAACTAGGTTGGAAGATACTTAGTAGTAAGCAACGATGTCGGACCCCTTTAACATGGACGATCTCAAGGCAGCGCTCATCGATGCCATGAAAGAAGGCACGAAGGTCGAAGAAACAACGAAAAAGATTGCCGAGCCAGGCAAATGGGACGGTGACAAGAAGAAGTTCCGTCTATGGTGGACAAAGATACGTCTATGGGTTTCAACTCAAACCTGGAAAACCGACAAAGTACGGGCCACGGCGGTCCTACTACGTCTCGAAGGAAAGGCGGAACCCTTCGCCCAATTAACCATGGAAAAATATCTTGATGCTGAGACGAAGAAGAATAAAGACGGTGATCTTCTAGGAGAAACAGCCTGGCCGGACTGGACGCAACTCCAGGAAGAAGTAACGAACTTCTTCCAGATTAAAACCCTGGAATACCAGTCGTACCAGGAACTTAAGGCGTTCAAACAAGGAACCATGCTCACCGCGGACTTTCTCCAGAAGTTCGATATCCTAAAACGAGAAGCGAAAGTGTCGGAAGGAGAAGCGGCACACCTACTTAAACAAGCGGTTAGATTCTCCACCTACCAACAAGTCTCTCTCCACTGCGAGATCGAGGACGACGAATACGATGACTTGTATAGGCAATACGATGCCTACGGGAAAACTCTCGAAAGGATCCATGAGGAACGAGGAGCGGCTAGAGCGGCTCAGGCCCCAAAGCCTTACCGAGGACAATACCGTCCTTCTCAGGGTCAACAAGGGCAGAGCCAACCAAGGTTTACGCCCACAGGGACACAACCGGGCCGCGGAGCTCCCATGGAGATAGGAATGCAGTACGCTGGGGATACCCGTACATGCTACAACTGCGGGGAAATAGGGCACATCGCCCGAAACTGCAAGAAGCCGAAGAAGGCGAATGCGAGATCTTCGGAACTCGCACCGGTTCAGTCACAACCGACGACAGGAGGGGGGTACGCTTCCCACAATGCCGCTTATGTGACAGCAGAGGCTGAAGCCTACTGGCGAGACAAACTCGCAGTTGAAGCTAAACAGGCCGAAGCTTTAAAAGACCAACGATCTTGAACGAAGAGGGTGTTCTTGATCTAGTAGAATATACTGATGACGATTTTCCTGTATGCACAATAGGTTCTATTTTCGGGGCGTCTTCTAGAGGAAGCGCGGCGTCCAAAGACGTGCTTAATTCCCCTATGACTAACTGCTCCACAGAAATATCGTCACAATCCCTCAATACCCAAAAACAATTCACTCTCCGAACTAGTCTCCGATTCAAAACAACCACAGGGTGGAAATCGGCAGATCTATATGCCCTACTTGACTCAGGGGCTTCCAATTCTTTCATCGACATAGACTTTTGCAGATATCATAATCTTGTTTTGGACAAACTAACCAGACCCGTAATAGTCACAAATGCAGACGGCTCTGAAGGAGCAATAGGAAGCATCACGCATCAGACTACGGTTTTACTTGACGTTCAAGGACATTCCGAATATGCAGACTTTTATGTTACCGTTTTAGGAACACACTCACTTTTCATAGGATACGATTGGCTAGAATGCCACAATCCAAAGATAGATTGGGTAAAAAGAGAACTGACATTTTCTAGATGTACCAATCAATGCAAATTCCGACAAAGAGATCGATTACCAGCCTCTGTATTCCAACGAGCCATCGAGGAAGGGCTCAAGGAAAAAGTACCGGTTCAATATCATGACTATCTTGACGTCTTTTCACAGAATGAATCGGAACGAATGCCGATAAGGAAACCTTGGGATCACGCCATAGATCTCAAACCAGACTTCGAACCAAGAAAGGGTAGAATCATTCCCTTATCCGACCCCGATATGGAAGAAGTCAGAACGTTCATCGAAAAAGAACTCAAGAAAGGCTATATCCGACCCTCCAAATCCCCTCAAACGTCACCCGTATTCTTCATTCCGAAAAAGGATGGTAAAAAACGAATGGTCATTGATTATCGATATCTCAATGACGGAACCATCAAAAACGCTTACCCTTTACCGCTAATTCCGCAGCTCATAGATCGACTCAAGGGTGCCGATCTCTTCACAACCATGGATCTCCGATGGGGATACAACAATATCCGAATCAAAGAAGGAGACGAATGGAAAGGAGCTTTCGTCACTCCTCTTGGTTCCTACGAACCATTGGTGATGTACTTTGGAATGACTAATTCACCATCTACGTTCCAACAGATGATGAATGACGTCTTCAACGACATGTACACGGTCGTTATTATCTTCATGGACGACTGTAACATTTTCACCAAAGGAAGACCAACGGAAGAACACCGAAGGATAGTCAAAGAAGTCCTTCAACGCCTACGAGAAAACGATCTTTATGTCAAACCTGAAAAGTGTCACTTCGAACAAAGGAAGGTAGACTTTCTAGGGATGGTCGTATCAAAAGAAGGCGTTGAGATGCAAAAATCAAAAGTGGCCGGAGTCCTCGATTGGCCAACTCCGACAAGACTCAAACAAGTGCAGGGCTTTCTCGGCCTTTGCAATTATTATCGACGTTTCATTGCTAATTTTGCTGACATCGCCAGACCCTTAAACGATCTCACCAAAAAGGATATGCCCTTCGAATGGGGAACAAAACAAGAAAAGGCGTTCAACGACCTTAAAGAATGCTTTACCAAGGCACCGCTCCTCGCATACCCTGATCAAGATAAAGAAATGCGAGTAGAGACGGATGCCAGTGACATCGCAACAGGAGGAGTTCTATCTGTAAAAGGAGAAGACGGTTTGTGGCGACCAACGGCATTTATCTCACACTCCTTTGATAGTGCAGAACGAAATTATCCGATCTATGACAAAGAACTCTTGGCGGTCATTCGAGCTCTCAAAGAATGGCGCCATTACCTCATTGGGAGAGTATCTTTCGAAATCTGGACAGATCACAAGAATCTCGAATACTGGCGAAAGCCACAAACCTTATCTCCTAGACAGGCACGATGGCACGCACTCCTGCAAGAGTTCAACTATACAATGTGCTACAAACCAGGAACGACGAACGGTCGAGCAGACGCTCTATCAAGAAGACCAGATCACGGTGATGCAGTTACAGACCACAATACTAACATCACCATATTTCCAGAAATAAACAATATTTCCTTATCCTCTTCCTTTTACGACGAACTAATCTCCGAATCACAGAAGATTTCAGGAGACGTAGAAGGTTTTGCCTTCAACGATGAGGAAAAAATATTCAAAAATAACTCTGGAAAAACTTTCGTTCCTCCTTCACTTCGCACGAAGCTTCTAAACATTTGTCACGACGCTCCTATTGCCGGCCACCCCGGTCAGGCACGTACTATCCATCTTCTCTCTCGTCATTTCACATGGCCCGGCATTACAAAAGATGCCAAACTTTATGTAGATTCCTGCCAGACGTGCGCCCTCACGAAGGGTAAGCAAAAGGCACCGGCGGGAAAACTTTTACCTCTTCCTATCCCTGAACACCCATGGGAAGATATTTCTGTTGATTTCATTACGGGACTTCCTCTTTCATCTTCATATAACTCAATTTGTGTTATCGTGGACAGATTCTCCAAAGAAGTTGTTTTCGTCCCATGCCTCAAAACTACGTCCTCCAAAGACTTAGCTCGTATTTTCAGAGACAATGTTTGGTGTATTCATGGACTCCCCAGTACTATAGTTTCAGATCGCGGACCACAGTTTGTTTCAGATTTCACTTCCGAACTTTGTAAACTCCTCGGAATCAAACAACGGCTCTCCACGGCATATCACCCTCAAACCGACGGACAAACCGAAAGGATCAATCGAGATCTAGAACAATATCTCCGTGCTTACGTGGCAAAGAAGCAGGACACTTGGGCAGAATGGATTAAATTAGCCCAATTCCAGCACAATAACGCCCTCACTTCTGCCACCGGTACTATTCCCTTCGCTATCACTCGAAATTATCATCCCCGTTTAGGCTTCGAAGGGAATGCCAAAACCGCCGCTGGAGAATTTGGCAAGGAAGCAGGAGAAGCTCACGCGGAAATAAAGGAAGCCCTCGAGGCATCCCAAAAAAGAATGAAACGTTCCGCGGAGCAAAAAAGAAGCGAAGCACCGGATTATGCGAACGGCGATCAGGTATGGCTGTCCACGGAACATCTCAAACTCCCGTATACAGCACGGAAATTAACCCAAAAATGGATCGGACCTTACACCATCACGAAAGTCCTACCAAATGCAGTCACCTTACGCCTCCCAAAATCCATTCACATCCATCCAACGGTCAACGTTTCCCGTGTAAAACCTTACCGAGATGTTCTTGAAGGACAACCAACCCTACGCCCTGACCCAGTCGTAATCACAGAAGAAGGCTACGAAGAATACGAAGTCGAAGAAATAGTTGCATCACGAATGAAGGGACGACAACTCCAATATCTCGTCCATTGGAAAGGCTGGGATGAAACGGACCGTACGTGGGAACCACTGGCTAATCTAAGCAACGCAGATAAAGCAATTACCGAGTTCCATAAAAAGAATCCATCCTCTCCCAGAAAGCTCCGAGGAATTTCCACCTCCGACTTCTCCGCCCTTTTCCATGATTACTCTATCGATACCGCAACACGTTTCCATGCCACGAGGTTAGACTTCGAAGGAGGGATATAAACCCTCTCTACGCCCTGGATATCCCCAGCCTCTTCACACGCTTAACCATGTCCCTCATCGTCTTTTTCCTCTGTGCCACCTCCGCCTTCTTCGCCTTCCTCCTCTATGTTATCTCCCACGCTATTCTCGACCGCGCTTCGGCTGCTGTCCAAGAAGCGGCACGTCAAAACACACCCATCGTCGTCTCCCTCTCTCTTGGCCCCTTTCACGTATTTACCTTCTCCACCATCGTATCCGCGGAATGGAATGCCATCGGAATCCAACAAAGGTGGGGTAAACTGATCAAACGCCCTGCAAACGATTGGGAGAACGACCAATGGGATATTACCAATGACGTACCCGCTAACGGTCAAAACCAAGGACAATGGGGCAACTGGTAAGCCGAGTCGTCTTAAACGGCGATCCATACCCGGCAACGGATTGGATAGGCTTATTGGGTCTCGTCGGGACGACTCGATCTAAGAGGGGGGTAGTGTTACGATTTCATCCCATTTTCATCATCCTCATTGGCTAACATATCGTATGATCTCTTTTCCTTTTCCTATTGGTTTACCGTATGACTCCACTTTCCTACTCGTACAGCCTCGACTGTGCACGGCTATGTACGCAGCATCGCTCGCCCATACGTAGTAGTTCATAGCATGGTCTGTGCTCGTCTGGTCCCAGTATTTAAACCCATGTACAGTAAAGTAAACGGCAGTCTTATCCACTTGTTCAATCCTCGCCTTAGGCTTGAGTGCGAATTAAGGGTACCGCTCCCTTATCATCATCTACTCGCTTCAGACTTGACGATTAGTCTTGAAGCCTTGAACACTGGTTATTCGTTGTCTTGCCCTCGAGCGTTACGACTCAAAGTCTAGGTCGTTACAGTTGGTAGGTCCAACATGCGCCCCAGCCATAAACCCCAGACCATAACAACCTCGAAATCCATCCATGTTACACTGACCTAAGTCAAGTCGTCGCTTCTTCACATTCGGGAGCTTCGTGATCTCTCCGTCACCTTCCACTCGCTCCCGTCGGAGCTGCGAGGCCTTGCTTGCGACGGAATTCCTTAAGTCCGAGAAAGGCGGAGCCGCCCACCGAAGCAACAATGGCCGTTGCTTGGGATCATGCGCCATCAAGTCCCTCGCAAATGTCCTCAGGGATGATTCCTCCTTGCCAAACCGACTCGGATCAAGTAGGAACAAAAGAACCTGCCCACAGGACCATCGGTCTGCCTTGATCGGACTGTACGAAAGCTTCTTGACCTCAGGTGCCATCCAGCCTTCTGTTCCGCACTGGTCATCGACCTCCTGGTCCTCGTCTTTAAGGCGGATTGCAACGTCGAAATCGATGATTTTCAACGTGAACTTCTTGTCGATGATGAGGTTGTTGGGTTTGATGTCCCTGTGAGCGATAAGGATCTCGTGAAGATACGTGAGGCCCTTGATGAGACCCAGGCAGGCTTGGGGGACATGGCTTTCAAACGCTTCGCGGTTCCAATCCAGATAATTCTGGAGGGTGGCCATTTTAGGTAGAATGGCCCACCCGTCGAACGAATCGACCAACGAGATGACATGGATCGACCAATCGGAGAGGTCAGACTTGAGTTGCATAGTATCGAGAAATTTGAGGATGTCGAGCTCGTTCAATCCCTTGCGAACTTTCTTCGCGATGAATTCCTCGCCCGATACATGTCGATAAACAGTGAGAATGTGGTCAGGTGCCTGAGGTCGAGCGTCAGCATGGAAAATCTGTGAAAAAAAAAGGATTTCCAGAACCTTGTAAAGTGGCTTCCATTTGCCGCCGCTATCATCTATGAAGACTTCCGGTTCCACCTCATAGCCGTGTGCTCTGAGCTGCGCAGTGTGGCCATTTCCATCCCCTCCACCAGCAGGGTCACCGTGATTGCTCTCTATACACGAATGCTTCCTGGTGGTGTACATCGACTTCATTTGGGTTTGCTCGATCTTGCTGCGAAGCTTCACAATTGCATCCATCGCGTCTTCATCTTGGCCTTGGTCTGATTCTGAGCGAAGGTTGTACAAGTGACGCACAAATTGGACACGGTCAAGCGAGTTATCCAACTTGAATTTCTTTTTCCTGTAATAAACTTGCGAGGGATCAGCTACAGTTTGTTACATTACAAGAATAACATACCCTTTTCATCATTCGGGATCTGAAATAAGATATGACGAGTGGCGGTGCCATCGGCCCAAATATAGAAGGCACAAAGGATGAAATTCTTCTGCTGCTTGAACGTGCTCACGAAGTTGTTCGCGAAACGAACAAGAAAAGCACCCGTAGCGAGCATCCGTACCAGATCTTTAGGAAATGGAGCCTGTGGTGTGGAGTTGACCTTGACGAGCAGTCGAGGAAGGGTGGACATCTTGATGAGAAAGTCACTACGAGGTAGATACTGGCGTACTTCATCTTCGACATCACGTTTCACAACAACATAGAGAGGCCAATCCTCGGCTCTGCACAGACCGTGAATAAGGAGGGGCCAAGGTCGAAGAGGGAGTACTTACCTTAGAGCGGTATTCTGCCTATTCTCTACTGAAAGGAACAGACCAAAAAATATCATGTCCATAGTAGGTTCCTTTAAGGGCTTTGGGTGCTGCCAACAATGTTTCCAAGCGTAATGCGCAACATAACATGCGGTATGTGTCACCTCCCATAGGTCAGCACAGCGCTTTTCCTCCCGAAAGCCTTCGGAGGTCGAATTCTCGTGAGGCTCGAAATATTCATCGGGAATGCTTAATGTTTGCATAACCTACACTGATGGTCAACATCGAGTAGCAGGCAGACAAATCAAAAATACAGCGCACATCGAGGGAAAAACGTGGCTTCTGGTCCAACCTGGCCTCAAAGGTGGAAATAAAGGCTGGGATGTCCATGTTTCCAGCTTCCACTATATGGTTCCTTCTGATATCGGATTCTTCGAACTTTCCCCAATCCTTCACTTTAACAAAGATATCCTTGTATTCTTGCACGCCGTCGACATCGGAAATTGGTTCCTGAACTTCAGTATTTGTCAGACCTTCTGAGCCAGAAAAAGATGTAAGAAACATCACTGAGAGTCAGGCTGCCGTCTCCAGCGACGGGAATTTCGATGACAATGCGCAAAGGATCGAGAACCGGCACATCCAGGAAATTGGGCGTCAATGGGCCGCTTTGGAGTAGTGCGCCATCACCGATCTTGTTAAGACACCCCTGGAGTCGGTTCTCATCTCCCAATATTTTGTATAGACGTATCGGTTGGTTGGCTACGTTCAGATTCGGTTTTGCAAGGATGCAGGGGATAAGATCATCAATGTATTCACCCGGGTGGATTGGAAGTCGAAAAGAGTCATTGAGAGCGGCCCTTCGTAACCAACAAACGATTCTCGATGGCGCATCTGGAGATCAATTGTGAGCACCGGGTTGGATGACCTCAGCTACATACCCACTATGATGTGGATGTCGTCCTCGGGAGGCTGTTCAGTGAAAAGATTTGATAACCGATGGGTCCCTTTCAAGTGCTCCGCATCCTTCGAGAGGATGAGCTCGCTGAGCTTGTCTTCATGAGGTTCAGATACATCAGGGGAACTGTGACAAATAGATATAGCCATCTAATATCTTATACAAAATAACTTTCATCATCCTTCATATCATTATGATAACACACTAGTTCAGGCATTACTTTCTCTGTGTGAGTTGAGAAACATTACAAGAGCTTTTCATATTGATATTTAGGACCCAAGCTATGATTCTTGAAGTAGTTGTCAGAAATATCATTGATATATCCAATTACAAAATCAATCTAAATGATGTTAGTTAAAACATCACTTTCAATCTGAGTTTGATTGTCAACCTACACAACCATGACATGAGTTAGCATTTACACAGTCATTATATAGATTACCAGCTCTGCCAACTTGAGTCTGATGCCAATCCATGACATGGTTTTGTAGATCAACATTATGACCTGTATGACATAGATTGACATCAGATTCAAGTTGAGAGACATGGCCATCTATGCAATGCAGAGCATAAGTGTCAATTTACATAGTCATTGCATAGATTACCATTTCTTTCAACTTGAATTTGATGTCAACCAATGTCATAGAGAGCATAGTATCAACCTACAAAACTATGACATGAATTAGGATTTATGCAGTCATTACATAGATTGCCAGTCCTGCCAACTAGAATCTGATGTCAATTCATGTCATGGTTTTGTAGATTGACACTATGCTCTGTATGACATTGATTGACATCAGACTCACATTGAGAGAAATGGTCATCTATGCAATACAGAGCATAGGTGTCAATTTACATAGTCATTGCATAGATGACCATTTCTCTCAATGTGAGTCTGATGTCAATCAATGTCATACAGAGCATAGTGTCAATCTACAAAACCATGACATGAATTGACATCAGATTCTAGTTGGCAGGACTGGCAATCTATGTAATGACTGCATAAATCCTAATTCATGTCATAGTTTTGTAGGTTGACACTATGCTCTCTATGACATTGGTTGACATCAAATTCAAGTTGAAAGAAATGGTAATCTATGCAATGACTATGTAAATTGACACTTATGCTCTGCATTGCATAGATGGCCATGTCTCTCAACTTGAATCTGATGTCAATCTATGTCATGATATTGTACATTGACAATCAAACTCAGATTGAAAGATCTGGCAAACTATAGTCATCCATATGGATTAATCTCAATTTGCTTCTAATATAAGCCAATAAGTATGGTAGATTATCACAATAACTGCAAGAAAATCCATGTTTGAAAATCTACAACATAACAGACATATATGGATAGAATTACATCATGTTGTCATCTATAGCCACAGCCGCACAGTGCTCGGCACGCTTAGCACGAATCCGTGCAAGTGCACTGTTCTTCGAGGGCAAATGCTCACTCTCTGTATACAGAGGAAAAATCTGCCTATTCCACCACCGAAGTAATTGATCCACTTCTTCTTTCTCCTCCAGGTCAGTTAGCAGATCAAGAACACTGTTGTAAAAGCATTCCGAGTCAGTAACATGGTCCGTTCGAGAGAACACCTGTGCCGACATCAATGCGAACCAAGCCTGCGGAGCAGTGAGCAACAACGATGGGATAATAATAGCAGCACTACACACCTGGGTTGCGACATAGGCAATTGAGGCCTTTGTAACGCTTTGCATTCCATGAATCCGGGCGTTGCCAGAATGCGTAGCCTTCGGTTCTTGATCAACAGAGCTGGGTGAGGTAAACACGTGCTTATAAGCCTAAAAAACGTCAGTGGTCTCTTTATTCAGCAGTATCGGGAGATGTACAGAGATCAATAGTCCGCTGCGAAGGAGACCATTCCATGGGTCTTCAGGATCATACGTATAGTTAGCGTAGAGGAAAACCGGCCATTGATCTCCTACGACCTGGATTTGTCCATTCCGCAACTTTTCCTTGATGCTTTTCAGACACGATGTCAGCACTTTGCTCGAAATCAGCGCACAGACCATGACGTACTCAGCATTCTGCCACTCGAAGCCAGCAGGGCATAGGAGGGCTCCTGTGCGCTCGTGGTGAAATCCTCAGCCAGACTTCACGTTGCGGGGTATATGCGGGCTAAGCGTCTGACCCTTCGGCGTAATCCAGTCAATAATCGCGCCCTTCATGCCCTTTGTATCGTCCGCTCGGGCACTGTTAGCACCTTTCTGTACCTAAACATATTTGTTAGCAGAGCGACACAGTAGAGCGACGGTTTCTTACCAATTCTGCTATCGCGATGAGGTCTGCCTCAGATGATTCCATAAGCCGAGCCTCAAGCCCTGGGACAATCTTCAACAGCTCACGAAACACAGAAAACTCCTGTTTTTGCCTATACAGGTGATGGTGCTCAGTTCGTGTACAAGAAAAATGCACTAGAAGTGACATACTGGGTCGTGAGCGAATCTGCGCCATTTTCCTCGATATCGCCCATGAGGGCCAGTCCGTTCGTCAGCAATGCTTGCACATTGCAAAAAGCGTGGACTACCCGACCAAAATGGCGGCCGTGATGAACCAAGGGATCTGGTATGGTACTAACATGTTCGTTCGTTAGCAGTCATAAAATATATCAACAAGACGAACATACGGTCGTTTCCTCGGCCCCAATTTGAGGGCATTCATGAGCGGGCGCTTTTGGCCAATGCTCTCGCTCTTGTCTGTCTGTGAAACAGACTCACGTCCGCTGCGAACATCGTTATGAGGCATCGTTGTTAGAGTAGCAAGTGGAAAGAAGGAGGGGAGATGAGGACTACACCGATTGAACCCTCCGTTGTTATATACCTTCACCCGGTTGTTTGCGTGTGTGACGCGACCAAAGAAACACGCTCTGCAGAACTTGAAAAGGAAGTTCGCGATCTTGTCCGATTGGATCTTGCCCGATTGGATTCGGGAGCTGCGCTTATGCAGAGCCGAGCATCCAAGCGAGTCTCTCCTGAACTTCAGGAGACTCTGGGAAAGGAATAGCGGGCAGTCATGATGACCCCAAGCCAGATCTGAGCGGAAAACAGGACTTTTGAAGGACGTTGTATGCAATACTGTGCCCCACCGCAAACCATTATCAAAGGCCAGAATATATATACATGAATAAAAACGTACCAATAACCATCATCACTATCGAAATCATCTCCGTACTCCTCGGAGTCGAATGCAGGCATGACGACAGCGACAGTCTCCATTAAATCCAAAGCGGCGATAGTATGAGTGACGGTGGGACCTACATGCGGCTTGCGAGGAGGGATGGAGCGCTTCGAATCATGCTCAGCTCGAAAAGAACAACCTCTCCCCTTCCAGTAAGCGCTAGGAGCACATAAGGAACCATGGTCAACGCACGAGTCACAGAACCGACCACCGATGACCTGGAACTTTTCAGTAACGAGAGACAGTTGATCTAACTGAGGGTTATGATTACCAGATTTTCGTCGGACTGCAGGACCTACAAAAAGTGGTGAACTCTACCTACTGGACGTAAACAGATTTAAACCTGGTCAAAATATGCTGTTGACGAGAAATGGAAAATACATCTTTGCTCACCGTGACGTACGTAGTTCGGAAACGGGGGTAGCTTCCATCCAAAACCATTCCATGTGCCATTGCCAGTATTGGCGTGATGCCCAGGGGGATGTTCTTCTGGGCTGAGTGGAGGGGGTATCCAAGTGTACTGATCCGTTTGGTTTGATGATGCGACCCCGGCATCCCTGCACGATTGAAGCGCATATCGTAGTCGGAGGGTCCTGTAGAATGGACAGAGAAGGCACGCGGAAATGGAGCAAGTACTTACCATGTTGCTCATACTGTGGCACATGGCTATGATCGGCTCGTGAAGCCAGAGAATTGCGTCCCAGTGCGATCAAGTCCGTCTCGGTCTAAGAGTCCTATGACCACCTGTCACGACACAAGTTGCATGGCGGAATACAGAAATGGCTTCCAGGTATGGTTAGCCTCTGTATGTTTAAATTCAGGGTTGTCTCTAGGCCGAAGGCAGGACGAGATGCGGTGAGATGTCCCGAGATGGAGACATGACTTCAACGTGCATGCGTCGACGAGCGTGGGTCGATGGGTACGGAAAGTTGTGTACTAGTAGACGCTGAAGCGTAGCATTCGGTTCCAGCGTGAGAGATGATGAGGAGCTGATCCAATGGCGAAGCGAATGATGGAGTGGTGGAAGTTCGCTGTGGCTACTAACAAGCGGCGAGAAACACTGAAGAGAGGCAGACGAACTTGAGAACTGGACCGCGCTCTGTTAGGGTGACGACAATGTCTGACTGTCAGTGGGTCTCACAGTCATAGTGGACTAGTACTAGTACTCCTACCGCATTGCCGTTTTCTGCTTCGACACTCGCAAAAAGTATAGGGCATGTTTCATAACGACGCTAACGAGCATGTAATTACACAGTAGGTAAACTATCGATCACCAGCCAGTTTTCCAGCCCGGTTTTCCTGATGTCAAGGATGGTAGCATGGGGAACCTGCATCGTTCGATGAAAAACTCCGTGTAGAAAGTGATAGATCCGTGCCTGCTGAAATTGGAGCCTGGCGATGAATTGGTCATGCACGCCGGGAGGGGTGAACCACACTTCAGCATAATGTTCCAGTTCAATCGCGAGCTGATACGCAAATCAAATTACCGATTCAAATGAACTAAATGAATGGACGTACAATGGCAAGAACGAACGAAATGGTCTCGATGGTGACTGGTAGATCAGGTGTATGCGCGCCAAGAAAGTCGGTTTCCCGTGGCATGAGTATCGAGTACCAGCCAGCAGAGTGACGTGAGCGCAACGCGTGAATGATGGCATCGCGCATTCCGAGGCCAGCGAACCAATGAATCTGGTTGAAAATGAGTGAAAACATCTTTTTAGGGAAGAAACTTACTGTATAACCGACTGCATCGGGTTCGAACTGATGCCAGTGTGAGTAACCCCAGAAGAAGTCCCACTCAAGACGACCTTGCAGCCATGCAATCTGGTCTCGTGTAGGATGAATGCTGGGAACAATGGAGAATCGTGGGTATAGGCCCGCTGAATGTGGCGGGGGCGGGCAGAGTATCTGCTGAGTTGCAAACCGAATGTGCGCGAACAACGTTGCAGGGATTCTGGATATCTGGCGGTAGAAAAGATTGAGGAACGTAGGATCGGAGAAATCAGTGTGAAACGGGGGCGAAAAGGAATCTAGTGTCAAATTTTCGACTAGTACTTGTAAGTACTTGGAAAAAATTGAGCGAGAGACCTTACTCTTGATCGGCTGCCAGGTAGGATCTTGCTTTCACTGGCGGTATCGGGCCAGCGTGTCCTCAATCACCATCACCGATTGATCCAGGTTGAGGGTGAGAGTCGGGGGGATTTGGCCGAAGATAAGCATGGAAGTGACACGAATAGCGCATTCAACATAGAAATTCCACCAGTCATCGCCACAGTGCATGATCAAGAAAGTGAACCGTACTGGTCACAGTCCGTGTAAGGCTCAGAATATAATAGGTCGGAAATGCACTCACACTCGGTGGAGAAAGCTCCAATCGGCAGGAGATCGACGTAGTCAGGCATTTCCAAGTTTTGCAGCAGCGCTCGCTGATGCGGGGCGGCCTCGTGCGCATCGACGTTGAAATTGATTTGCCCAACGTCGAGTTGTAGCTCTGCGAGTCCAACTTGAAAGTCGAAAGTATGAGGAAGGCCGGGGTCTTCGAAAATAGGCTCACGATAGTTCAGCCCAGGATCGCTCATATCAAGGGAGAGCGGGGGAGACAATTGGGACGTGCCACTCGTACTATATCGTTGTTCAAACTTCGCTTATCGGTAAGTAATACAAAAATGTCGCAGATCGATAATCGGGATCTGGGATTGCCAAATCTGTCGCCGGCCCCCAAATAGTTTTTCCCTCAACTCAAAAAGGAATTGCTATATATGGTTAATTAGTAAGCGCATTGTCAAATCAGGCACTCAGACTCAAATCGGGCACTTAAATTGCACTCATATAACCGGAACTCGGATTTGCATCTAAGATCTGCCACAGATGCATCTTCCGGCCCTAAGGTTACTCTCACACAGGTAGTCATATTATAAAGTGTTCTGACGGTACATTCCGTACTGCATATACTTTCCACGCCTCTTGTTACATATGTTGAAGTCATCCGCATCGACAAAGGCCTCGACTCTGTTTGAGTTCCGTCCTGGCGAATGTTTGCCAGCGGTGCTTTGTTCCCTACCTTCCAGAGCGATGCAACCTTGTACCCTCGAAGCGGATCTTTCTGCACTCCCTGGAAAACACATGTCCTATTATGAAGCCTTGCTTAAGCTCCCTTCTACGATGGTAGGTCTTTCGGAAAGGACAAGTTTATGTCGTTGTAACATCAAGTTTCCAGACCTCTTTGTCAGACCCCAATGTGCAGCAAGTGGATGGCATCTTAGAGCTGTTCAAGGAGTCCCTGGACGAGAAAATGCTCCTGGCAAGGCTACTACTGCATACCCAATGAACCTATGAAGAGCGAGAGTTACTTTTACGTCGTCACCTCAGCGAGGAGGACATACAACAGTTAGTATCCGAATGGAGCTCAATGAAGGGCACCCCAACAGTGGGTGCGAAGTACGTCGACGCCGTTTGCGAACATAATCTGAGGTCGTTTTCTGTTGACCTTGGCCGTGTAGGTCGGTTGTAGCTAGACCATGACATCACTCTGACAATGAAATAGGCATGAACACTTGTATTACTTTTGTCTTACCCCTTATTTTTATTAGCTGAGAGCTCGTTTTTTATTACTACATGTTTCTTTACCTGCGGTTGAACGAAGCGTTGAAGGATATGTTGTAGCCTTTTTTGTATGCTAGGTCTAGTAGCCTGTTCCCCAATTCTTCCTACTAATTACAAATCACAATCTTTCTTTCCATGACATCTACCCGGACGCTAGGCCTCCGAAATCAAAAGACAACTTGAAGCTTCCAACTAGTACTGTGCTTCTCGTTGCTGTCCACGTGACCTCCTCCGAGTCTGAGTCGATGCCGGCGGTGCCCACTAGTACGTCATCGCGCGTGTATTCCACGCTCTCTCTTCTACTTGAAGCTTGAAGCTTGGAGTTCGATCATAGTACCTCCAGACCCACGCTCACTGGCGTCGTCGTCGTCCATGATACTGCCCATGCTCTCTCGACGTACCTCCATGGATGCTCCTTTCATCTCGTCCCCGGTACGCGCTCGTGCATACAGTCGAAAATGCAACGTCTCCGTCAATCAACTTCTTAACAGGCTTGACGTCATTTGCGGCGATCTCCAGCAGCGACATCTGTCCATTGTGCATAGAGCCTTCTGAAACTACCTCGACAGTTCTTTACTAGTGAGCCGGACTTTTTCGGAAGGAATGCAAGGAATGCAAAATTTTAATCCTGCATTGTACTCTGTCTACTACGGCTGGACCCGGGGACCTGAAATTTGCCTTCCCACACGCCGTGGATCTCGCAGAGCTTGGTCAGTCTGCAATGGCGAAGAAAATTGGTGGGTTCAAGTATTCTCGTACAACTCCCAGACCTTAAGTGAACTCGTAATTCAGATTACATCCGTTGCATGGAACTGATGCCTCTAAATCATGGGCTTCAGCTCGTGTTGCTAGACATGTTGCACAAGGCAAGTATGTTGATTGTCGAGTTGTTTGTAGCTTGTCTCTGACGAGTCTATAGGACCTGGAAAGCAGCTCTGTAGCTCGAATATGTCTCACCGTCGACGTGCTTATACAAGTCCCTAACAAGGACGTCGTCCCTGCTATCGATATCCGCCTGCAGACTCTCCTCGAACACGAATCGTAAGCAGTGTCAATAGTCGTTCCTTATACGGCGGGTTTTAGCTCTGCTGCACTAATGGCGTATTATACCCTTTTCCAACGAGACCCTGAACGTCTGGCACGTTTGGAAGGCAACGTACAGCGTTGCTTAGGGTCTAAGCTCTCGGGTCGAATCTGCACTAGCAGTTGCAGGCAAGGTGCGTAGAGAGTGTATTTTTCGTGTGCTGACCTCAAACGCTCGGAAGCTCTGGGGAAGATTCTGAACTCACGACTTTGGCGTAAGTCCAGCGAACCTAGTTCCGAATTTATGAGCTTAAGCCATTCTACTAGTAGCTGGGTTTGCACCAAACGTCGTCTGGTGAGTGCTCATATTGCATATCCGCACCACATTTGTTAACGTGTGATCAAGTGCATACACTAGCAAGGTGGATGTGCAAATGACGGTCCTGATCTCTGTGCACTACGACTCACGTGGGTCGCTTGTCCTGTAGGTACCCAGTGGCAATGACGGTTCTGGCACCATCTCTCTCCTCACGATCACCCACCAGATGGCATTGTGGCCGAAGAGCATGGGCTGCTCAGCTCGAAGGGGCATTCCCGTATGTGTGCTATATCTCTTGTGTACGGTGTTCACTGACGGATGTCTATGAGAGAGTTGTGCGCATGAGCCTCATTACCTCGGGCTGCCAGTGCCAGACTTGTCCTCTTCCTTTCCATTCGTCGCGCCCCCGTGCTTGCACTGAGACTGATTTGGAGCACGGGAGCGCATTTCATAGTAGAGCCTGCCGGGAAATCCATGTGTTAGTAGAGAGTATGGGTTATGACTGTACAAGCAAATCGGGCATGCGATCAAGATCTGCATTGCAAGATCTAGATTCTAGACTGGATCCGGACTCGACCGTATCCGGACTCGACCGTACATTGCACACACAAGTGTGACACGTGCGCGACCCGAGTTGCTAACGTTCAATTGAAGTGGCAACATCATGATTGTAACCAGGTTTGAACTGTAATCATCGTATGTCCGACACAACATCCACGACAACATGTGTCTGTGGTCGCTCATTCAGTGGCCTTGGGGCTTTTACAAGGCATAAAAAAAGCTGTCCCCAAGGCAAGAAAAGGTTATCCGAGGTTCTCACCAAGGCGAAGGGAGCCTTCCAAGCGAAAAAAGCCAGACTCTCTCTCTCAAGGTGTGCGAGTGCCGATGAAGATGTGATTATGGGTGGAAAAGATAGGCAAAACTTGCAGGATGGTGATGAAATTAGCCAGCGCGCTGTCCATCAGGTATGGTTTCACCGAACACTTCCTCTGCTATATCTTGAGTAGCACTCAGAGCGCCCCCTCCTATTCCGATGCGTATAAGCAATTTGTGGATAACACTGGCGAAAAACATGACGTCCATCTCAATGTTTGTATTGTTCTGAACGAGCACTCGCATTTTTTGGCGACACTGAATATAATGTCTAGGATGATCTACCTCTGGCCCAACATCGACCTCGAAGAGTTCGCCAATTACCACGACGTTTTCGAGAAATGCTACCTGAACCACCTCCACCTCTCCCTTCTTCGGAGCTCGTTACTGATCAGTGCACGCAAGCTGAACAAACAGCTCGTCGCCGAATGTCGGATCCTGTGCACGAAGCTTGCTCAGAGATAACCGCCACTGGAACGCCCTCCAATTCATCTGGCCCATCTACAAGCACATCCCTGCCCTGTCAGTTAATCGAGTCTTTCAAGACTCTGAAGAACAAGTTTGGTTTGTTCCGCGCTTATACTACGGACACTCTTCCGTCGCATGATCCCGACGACCCATACTCAGTTGAACACGCACTAGTACAACAATCATCTCAGGCCTCTGATTCTCAAGGTCTGAGGACAAGCAGCCTATTTCACCCCTACCCCAACGAGAATGCGATGCGCTTGGGTGACTGGTATTGGAACCGTGGAGCCCAGAAATCGAGGGATGACTTCAAACAACTTTTGGGTATCATTGGAGACCCCACATTTGACGCTGCAGACCTGACCCGTGTTGCGTGGGATTCTATCAACAGGGAGCTTGGCGATCACGACTCCGTTGCAGGTTCGGATGCTCTCGAGTGGAGTAGTGATCGTGGCTGGAAATCTTCCCCGGTCACCATCTCCGTTCCCTTCCACAACCGCTCGGTTGATCCAGGGCTGAAACCGTTTACAGTCCAAGATTTCCATCACCGTTCCCTTATTTCAATATTGGAAGAGAAGGTCACCGATCCCGTACATGCTGCTTATTTTCACTATGAACCATACGAGTTATATTGGCATCCACCTCATAGGGACCGGGACATCAAGGTGTACGGCGAGCTTTTTAGCTCAAGCGTGTTTCTCGACGCTCACAGGGAACTACAAGAATCACCTCCAGAACCAGGTTGTGATTTACTCCGAGTCGTTGCCGCATTCATGTTCTGGTCCGACGCGACCCAGCTTTCTACGTTCAGCAGTGCAAAACTCTGGCCACTGTATGTATGTTTTGGCAACGAATCTAAGTATCGTCGGTGTCAACCATCAAACAACACCTTCTCCCATGCTGCTTACTTTCAGACGGTTAGTTATCACTGTAATTGCCTACGTGTCTAACTAGTCCGCCTTTTGCAGCTTCCTGACGCATTCAAAGACTTTGTAATAAGCCATTCTGGAGGTAAAACTTTGAGCGATGCTCTCATGACTCACTGCCATAGAGAGTTTTTCCACGCACAGTGGCAACTACTTCTGGATGAAGACTTTATCAGCGCTTATAAACATGGTATTGCGATCACCTGCTGCGACGGCCAGAAGCGCCGCTTTTACCCTAGGATTTTGACGTACTCTGCGGATTATCCAGAAAAGTAGTTTATATGCTTTTTCAGGAGCCACGCTAATTTGTTTGCAGAATACTTGTTGCATCCATACGGAACCTTGGCACGTGTCCTTGCCCTCGATGCATGGTGACACTTGATAGTGTTCGGGGTCTTGGCACTGTCAAGGATATGCAATATCAAGAGCTACTCGCCCGCCGTGATGATCACGAGCGTTTCACAGCTGTTCGAGACGCTCGGGACCTTATCTATAGAGAGAACTACGCGATCACAGCGGCTCAAGTAGAAGCCCTCCTTAAACCAAGATCACTTGTCCCGACACTGGTGAGTTCTCTCTCAAACGAGTCTTACTGTTTTCTTTTATGATCGGCGTTATTTAGAATGCGTTCTCGGAAAAATTGTCCCCGTTTGCTTTTGATTTCTTTGTTATGCTTGTAGTCGACCTGCTCCATGAATTTGAGTTGGGAATTTGGAAGACTGTCTTCATTCAGCTTCTTCGGATGCTAGAATCTCTGGAAGAGCGAAAGATTCACGAACTTGATTGCAGGTATGCCTTGTCCACAGGCTCTCTTGCAATCCGCTCATCACTGCATTTAGATACCGGCAAATACCCACATTTGGACGGGACACCATCCGCTGCATTTCACGAAATGCATCAGAGATGAAGCGGACCGCAGCTCATAACTTCGAAGATCTTCTACAAGTGGGTAGTTTCAACGACCAATTCGACGGATCTGATCATCACTCTAGTGTTCCATGCCCATCTTTGATGGTCTATTTCCGGAACCGCACAATTCGTCGGTATTGAGGCTACTTTCCGTCCTCTGTTATTGGCATGGGTTCGCAAAACTTCGTATGCACACTGACGAGACCCTCGACATTTTCGACGACATCACTAAATCTATTGGAAGGGAGCTTCGTGAGTTTAGTGTCCAGACGTGCCCTGCCTTCGCGACCCGCGAACTTAGGCATGAAGCCGAGTCTCGACAGCGCCGCCAGCAAAAGTCTCAGTCTCGTGCACGTACATCGTCACAAAAATCGTCTCAAGTCGCCTCGCGCCAACCAAAAACTTTCAATTTGCGGACATACAAGCTGCACGCCCTCGGTGACTATGTATCCTCCATTAAGAGGTGCGGGACCACAGATTCTTACTCCACGCAATTGGTGCGGGAATTCTATTGAGTTCAAATTGACGCTGTGCTCTAACTCGTACTCGTTTACAGGGGGAACGAGAACACCGGGTTGGAAAAGAATGGTTCATTCGGACCAGCCGCAAGGACTTCGTTCGTCAACTCACCCGGTTGGAAAGGCGCCAGTTACGTATACGGCATATACGCGAGAGAGTAGAACGAGAAGCCATGCTCCAGGTACCACTAGAACCAATTCCTAGGGACCCAAAGGAACACTACCAAGTCAGGAAATCACAAAACCACCCTGTCGACGTCGCAATCTTTTGCCGGGAAAATTTTGACGCCCCTGCTGTTAAAGTACACTCAACCCATTTGATTTTGATGCTATACTGACGTGGTTTTAGGACTTCCTGCTCAAACTTAAGCAGTACCTGCTACCTTGTATCGTGGCAATCCACACATCGAACCCGGAACTACTGGCAGACGGTAATTCAAATTCAACCTTTGCGGATGGCCTCGAAGATGGCTTTGGTGCACTACCCGCCCGCCTAGACCATGTTATACTTAAAAATGGCCGGATTTATCGCCATCACATCCTTCGAGTCAACTACACGACATACGACGTTCGTCGCGCAGAAGATATCTTCAACCCGAATACCGAACACTGCGATATCATGATGCTTCAGCGCCCAGAATCCGAGCAAGACAGCGATCGTTTTTGTTATGCTCGGATCATTGGAATATATCATGCTAATATCCAGTACATCAGGCTGGGCATGCAGGATTACCTCCCCCGGAGGATAGATTTCCTGCACGTACATCAGCAAACCACAAAACCCTGATTCACAACCATAGCAACCCATAGCAACCCAAAGTAGCTCACAGCACCATAGCTTCATAGCAATGTGGCAGTGTCAACAACCTAAATTGGAAATAGTCCATAGCAATCCATAGCAACTCATAGTTTCCTAGCTTTATAGCTCTATAGCACCCAAGCACATAACTTCCATAGCAATCCATAGTTTCATAGCTCTATAGCAATGTCTAACCCAAGCTAACCAATGTTTTTCCAATATTCCTAACCTGTACCAATATTCCTAATCAAGTCTAACCATAATTATTATAATCACTAATTCTAAATTGCTATTCTAATCATTGCTAATACTAATACTAATTCTAATTCTTATTTCCTAATCTGATCCTTGTCATTATTAATCCTATTAGAATAAGAATAAGAACAAGCATAAACATAAGCATAAGCATTGATGACAAAAATGATTAGAATGAGAATGAGAATGAGAATGAGGGTTGTTGACAAAAATGATTGGGATAAGAATAAGGATTGGTAACAAAAAGATTAGGATAAGAATAAGGATTGGTGACAAAAAGAATGAGGATAAAAATAAGGATTGGTGACAAAAAGAATGAAAATAAGGATAAGGATTGGTGACAAAAAGAATGAGGATAAGGATAAGGATTGGTGACAAAAAGAATGAGGATAAGGATAAGGATTCATAACAAAAAGAATAAGGATAAGGATAAGGATTCATGACAAAAAAAATTAGAATTAGTGACAATGAGAACCAGAACTAGTATCAGTTGGGATTAGAATTAGAATCTGAATTAGAATTAGTGACAACTGTGTGCCTGGTCATGTTTCAAAGTGTAATGAGCAGTGTATAGCAACAAAGTGTAGTAAAATATATAAAGCAATGTAGCAGAAGGACTTAGAAAAATTTATGTTGTGTTGCTTATATCATTTGCCTAATTTGTGTTGTGTGTTGATCACATGATTTTTGTTGCTTACATCAACTTGAAATTCAAAGTCAGCACCCTCCAGGTATTTAAACCCAGCATTCTTCAAATTTATTTCCCACACTCTTTCTTTCCTCTACCATTACCATCTCTTTTTATTCACCCACCACCCACCACTCACCACTTATCATCATTCATCACCACTCATTACCTTACCTTATCACAAAGTAAGTGTGGCTCATGCCAATATGGCTTACTGTTACTTACTAACTTGGTCCTTTTTTGTTGTATTTTCATAGATACTCTGTTCTTTTCAGACTATGCAATATTGGTCTTGGTAAGTTCATTGACTTTAACACCAATTGGTTGCTGAATATGTGTTGTTTCTGCAGACTATGCAATAAAGTTGGTCTTGGTAAGTTTATTAACTCTAATACTGAATGGTTGCTGAATATGTGTTGTCTTTGCAGACTAGGATGGTAAGTTCTTGATCACAGTAGTTAACAGTTAGTTTACAATATAGTAGAGAACTTGTATTTAGCATACATTTTAATCAATTTATGTTATAAATTTTAATTGTAAATCCTATTGATGAATATCCATAGGAATATTTTATGCCTATAGACATTCATATATCCCTGTAGTGTTACAGGGTTTCATAGCAACCCATAGTTCTCCATAGCTAGGTACCAGATTCTATAGCAACCCATAGCAACCCATAGTTCCCCAGCTCCATAGAGTCATAAAGCCATAGTAGTCCATAGCAACTCATAGCAACTGGGTTGCTGGCCAGCACTCCATAGCACTGTCCAGCCTGGACCTAGCTGGAGAGCTATGAAACTATACAGTCCTGTCCAGCACTCTACAGACCATTGTGGTTTGCTGATGTACACTGGTTTGAACGGGTTCCGGAACAAGATCTACATGGGCTTGACGCACTGAAGTTCATACCGATGGATGATCCTGCCTCATTTGACTTTGTGGATCCCGCGGATGTAGTCCGAGGTTGCCACCTCATGCCTGCGCTCAGACACGGGAAGCTCCCCCGAGAGCACATTCCGAACCCATATGCTAGTGCAGTACAAGCTTCCGAGGAATGGAAATATTATTATGTTAATAGGTATGGCTCAATGACTCGTCGTGTCTCTTGGCTTACATCAGGATTAAGATTTGTTGATCGCGATATGCTACTCAGGTTCCATTGGGGTGTCGGCGTTGGGCATACCTATTCACACATTCCAAGCTCTGCCGACGACAAGAACTGGCCATCTACTGCAAATTGCCCGGCCTTGCAAGCCACGTCTGACTCGTCTCCTTCCCAAAATCACTTAGGAAGTAGTGCTACGCCGGTGTTTGAGGATGAACATGGTCCCAACGACTTGGAGGAGTTTGTTCTTCCGCAGTCAGACGGCTCAGATTTGGAGCAGGATGCTGTATCTGACTCCGACTCGGAATCTACCTCACAGGAAGACGTTGAAATTGAAACTATGTACGCAGTGTATGACGACACAGCGGACTCTGATTACTATGCTTGAAAGTTCCAGTATCATAGCCAGATGTACTAGTACTTAGCCGGCTTAACAACCTGAACTTGAAATAGTAACAGTGGCATGGCAGGTTCTGACTCGGACTCTCGGCTTGGGAAGTCCACACCCTAATGTAGCAGGAAGCGACCCGCTGGTGCCAGTGTGTGACACTGCTCGTCCAT
>QFES01007423.1:0-10319 GCA_003316375.1 Tylopilus plumbeoviolaceoides
GCGTGCTCGGCCTTTTGCAACAGCCGTTGAAGAATGGGCTGGAGGCGGGCGCACGTTTGTCAACGGGCGGGGATGAGCAGAGCAAAGGGTACGTACCAGAAATTTCACCGCTCGACCACCGTATGTCGAGGCTTGCTGAAAGAGGTCGACCGCCTGTATACTCAATCAGTCTCAAGACACCCTCGTGTACCAGAACGTACTCGGCGTAACTCCGTCATAGCCGCACTGGTGGTCTTGGATCGCGTCCCAGCACCCGACGCATGCGTCACGACGGAAGCCAACATCACCTACGCAGCGCGTTCGGTCATCACGCCTCAACGAGAAAAAAAAAGGCACTCACCGAGCTCGAAAACGCATGCGTCCACAGGACCCAGAAACGCGCTGTTTGCGCCGGGAACAGATCGAACTGAATGCGCAAATTGCCGAGTATCTCACAAGCACTGCGATAGCCCGCCAAAAACGACGGCGCATACGGACTCTGCATCGGATCGGTGGGGCTGTTCGACACAGCCTCTGCAAAGAAGCATCGATGGATATACACGAGCACTGTGTCGCGCTCAGTCAGTCAGCGTGAAGACGAGAGACACGGAGCGACGTGCCATAGTTGCGGTAGTTTAGCGGCATGTAGTGTTTCATGGCTTCTGCTAGCCCAGCGTTCTCGAGAGGCATACTTGGGCAGCTCCATGTCGCGCACCTTGCGATCCAGATCGATGATTGTCGAGTACTTGGGTACTTTGGCGATCTGCGCGTTCTGGATGACGGCAGAGACACACTCGTGTCCAAATTGTGCTTTCCATGCAGGGACTAGAACGACAGCTCGAATGCGCGTTTTCAGATCAAGAGCACGGTCACTCACAACTAGGAAGGACAGAGCCATCATCATCGATCGTAGGTTCCGGATCATTGGGAAGCTCGCAGTCGACGAACGGGAGATAAAACGTCGCCAAACGACCCGTGGCAAGGCTCTGCAGGGGCACAATGAAACACACACACCAAGACCACATTCGAAACAATAACGTACTTGCCACCCGTCCGTGATGAACAACTCCCAGAACAGCGCGCGACGTTTCTGGACTTCTGAACTCGGCAACTGCCAACGCGCACAATCGCGGTCTATATCGCGCGTATGAGCTCAGATTACCATTCACGAGCGGAGAACCTACGGAGCCCAATCTACACATTTGGGGATTAGCATGAAAAGGGCAGGGCTAACCAAAACGGAGTGACTCACGCTTTGTGCTAGCTTGGTTGCCAGCCCGAACACGCCCCATGTGCTTTCGACACTGTTTTCGCCGCTCACCAACCCTTGATATATTGCTAGCAGTGCTAGCGTCTGCACCGTCGTCACCGACGGCGGTCGGTCCAGGACCGGCTCCAGATTCAACGCTGCACGCGTCAATTCACAGTACATGTTCGCTTCCTCGTTATCAGGCGCAGGCGGCAGCGAGCTGTCGGTTAGCGCGCCAAAGCAAAAAATGACAAAGAGCAGCGCGAGCTCGTGTGACGTCTTGCCTTGCTGCGTTGGCGGCTCGCCAGACGCGCTCGCCTGTGTCGAGGGCGCAAAAGAACCCGGGACAAGGAGGTCTGAGGCTTCATTGTACCATAAGGGGAGGCACTCCTCCAAAAGTTGTCTTTTGGTGACCGCTCCGAAAAACCAGGGCGCCTGGGAGAGGTACAGCTCGCATAGTTGACGCGCCCGCTGCCACGGAGGCAAGTGATGTTGCACCAGGTAATCAAGGTCGACGACGTCAGTGAACACGGGAGCAAGCGGAAACGTTTTGGATAAGTGCTTGATAGGACCGGGGAGGTCGCTGAGCATCGGATCCTTGCTCGAAGGAGGTCTTGTAATCTCTTCAAATTCACCCTTGGCGAGCAAACAATTGAGTTTGAGAGCAATGCCGACGGTCGTCTACTTACAATCAAGAGGCTCTTTGCAACGACGTGTCAACAGCCATGACATAAATACATGCAGACCACTCACCTCTGAACCAGCCGATCGACCATAGAAAGTAGCAGCCCCATCATCTCGTAGTACCAGCGTGCCAAAGGCCTCTATGTATTCCGATTCGTCGTCCGCACGCTGGGTAGCCCTTTGCGTCTTGCCCTCGTCAATCGCGACATGCAGATCGATGATGGACTTGACGTCCAACAGGTCACGATGGAGCAACGGATGAGGCGTTTGGGGTGCGACCGTCGACTGCAGGACCGCAAGAGCGTCCTCGAGCTGTCGGATGCGATCGTTCATGAGCAATATCTTGTCGTGCAACTTTTCCGTATCGGCGAGCACGAAGCTGATGAAAAAGGAGATGTCTGAAAGGGACGTGAGGGTCGCGAGGCACGATACGCACCGAGTGCCTTGACCGGTCGTCAGTTTGCCTAGATACATGACGGTCTGAGAAGACGGTGTGCGGGCGTGGTCTGGATAGGCGTACCGTTGGGACATATGGCTGAGCATCCACGACGTTTGCAGGACGAACAAGGGACGGTCTTGTCGCACTTGAGCTTTAGACTGAAAGGGGGCGATATCGGTATTGCACCAGGATAGAGGGAGCACACATACCGTCGACACTCTGCGCAAGACATGACACCTCGGTTCCGCTTCTGCTCCTTGTCCAGCTGCTTCTGCGCTTCCTTGCTGAGTTCATGGCGTACGTTTACCTGTGGCATTTGACTCGGAGGGTGGGGAGGAAGGTCGAACTAGCCGAAGGGCAAAAGAGGAAGGGGACAGAGTCTAAGTTATGCTGGCATCATAATAATATGGCGCCAGAAAATCTGAACGGGGATATGGTAATCCTGGAGTAGTCAACGCACCGGAAGTTAGGTAAACGGGGTCGTAACGAAAAAACGTTGTGAACACACGAGCTCATCGCCCCAGGGACTAGATCTGCACAGCTGCACCGTGACAGTGCCAGTGTTTCCCTCAGGCTAGCCAGTGCTGCCGACCAGACGAGACTTGTCCTGCAGCGTCAATACGTTTCGGCTCGGAAAGTGAGGAACATCACCTCTCAATCCACGATCATATGGCCATAATCATTATCGGACGCGGCTTCGACGTATCTCCTTCGGCCGCACGTTCTCCGACTCATGTGAGGTACGATTGGTGAGAACGAACTAGACTTACATAAAATCGTGGAATAAATACCACTACATACGGACGACGACGAGGAACACCATCAAGTCAATGAGCCTGGTCCGATTTTCCCCTCGCACCCGACGGAACCCAACCAAACCAGCTGGTCGGCCCCACACCCCGCTCCGCCCTCCCATCGCCCTCCCCATCGCTCCGCTCGTCCACCTCCTCGAACCGCCCCTGCGCGCGCACCTCGGCCTCCGACCCCACTTCGAAAGAACCTGAAGCAGCTCTCGATCGACGCGAGCGGTCACGCTCACGTGTAGACTGCGTGCGGTCCAGGTGGATCTGTGACCCCGCAGGCGTCCGCCACGCCCCGTCCACCGCCGTCCCCGAGGCAGCCGCGCCCTGCGAGAGCAGCATCGCACCCGACGCGACAAGCGTGGGGCCGTACGAGCGCCACAGCCCCGCCACGAGCTGGGCAGGGCCCGACACGGGGTCGCCCAAGGACGGCGGGGGGCCCATCGTCACCCCGCCCGCGCCCGGTGCATATTGCGCTTGCTGCTGCTGTTGTTGTCCGGTCGCGATCGCACCGACGAGGTGGTCCCACAGCGCACGGAAGCGTTCTTGCACAAAGGCGTACAGACGTGCCTTGAAGGAGGCGAGGGTGGCGTCAATCTGTGACTCGTGCGAATGGAGGAACGGCTGGAGGTGATTGATGTAAATGTACGAGGATCCACGCGTTTGTGGGAGCACAAGGTAAAGAAGAAAGAGCGTCTTCATCAAATAGTACATCGGGATCCTATGACGCGTCAGTGCAGGGAGTCGTGCGAGGGGTAAACTGACCATGATACAAGCCATTCTGCGACGTATTCGATCCCGACGATGCAACCCAGCACGGACCAGTACATCAGCCATCGTTCCAGGTCCTCCTCAGAGGCAGGTCGCTGGGAGAGGGTTTTGTAGGAGGCATAGCCAGGATAAAGGAAGGCGACCACCGAACTAGATGGGTCCTCAGCGACGAACAGCGCCGTGAAAATAAGCAAAACACTACCTTAGGAGACTCGAAGTCAAGTAGACGAGCATTGGCAGTGGACGTCGAGGTGAAACACGTTCCCTCGTCTTACTCATGTTGCTTACGTGTGACTCGCGGAAACTAAAAACGCGCTGCTCATTAAGAAACGCGTCTTCGAAGTTGGACGCGACCAATCATGGCACGTAAACGACGAGCCCGTCTCACGCCCAAGAAGAAATCCGATAAAAAGGCGACACCGGACGGGCTCAGCGAACGCGAGTTTGCAGCGCTGAGCAAGGACTTCGGCTCGTTCATTGGTAAGCTCAAAGTTCAACCAAGACGAGCTACTGAATAGCTTACGTGACCAGCTGAAGACCAGAACCATCAACCACGGCAATATTATGTCGACGACGTGTATGTCGTCCGTTCGTCGGAGGGGGCCGTATTTGACGAGTGTCTGCAGCGTTTACATGCGGTGGCATGAAGAGTCCGGCGATGATGACACAGACACAAATAACATGGACCACTGGATTGGCAAGATATGCCATATCAGAGGAGAGGGTCCTGACAGCGTAAGATTCTTTTGGGCGTGCGTCTGATGGCAGTAATTTCATATAAATATACACAGGTGTGGGTTCAAGTACAGTGGTACTGGTCACCACATGAAGTGGCTGAAGTCATCAAGTCCTTGTAAGTCTTCCATTTCCTCAAACTGTTCATATTGCATGACCATTTTCAAGCGATCCCACTGTCTGTGGCAAGTTTGAGAAGCTCCTTTCGAAGACGCTCGATATTGTCACCCCTCATTGCGTCGTGGGTGAGTACGATCTAGGTCGAGGTGGCACGTGAAGGGCTCATTCCGTCAGGTCATGTGGACGTCAAGAATTTTGACGAGACTTGCATCTATCAAGAATATATTGGGGAAGAAGACTGGTATTCCAGATACGAGTTCTCTTACGAGGGCCGACGCATTACGGTATGCATCCTCTCCTGCTTCTCTCGCTTGGCATCTCAACGCTGTGCCTAGCCCAAGGTGTCACACGCCGCTTGCCCCATATGCAGGATCCCATACACCCCTGGCACAGAGAAAATCCACCATTTCTGTCCCAAATTGAGCTGCTGCAAGTTTTACCACCAAAGCTGCCTCGTCAAAAATGGTTACGTGGAGGACGTCCCCAGAGCCAGGTTATTGGAAACTTGGCCCGACAACACCAGAACGGAATCGGTAGAGGAAATCGTCCACGCTGATCATCCCAGGAAGAGGTACAAGAGGGAGGACGGCGAGCCCGTGGTCAAGCACGCCGCTGCTGATCCCCTTGCGGCCTTTCCGTCGCTGTTGGTGTCGATTGCCGATCAACCCATTCTCAGAGGTACCCTGGAGGGAGGTGTCGTGGGGAACATTGTCCCCGTGACTGCTGCCAGGGTGCTCATCTACAAGGCTCTCACGGAGGGCAAGGGAATTCCTACCGACTGGAGCGCAAGTGTCGATATATCGATTGCATTTGTAGACGTGCCCGAGGAGGATTTGCCTCACTGCTATTGCCCGTCTTGCTATAGTCCCATCTGATATCCCATCATGCTTCTTCTTCCATGTATTGTAGCAAATCACGCTCCATCACACAGCCTATATCCATCATAGTCATTATTCCACACTAGTATTTCATGTAAATAAGGAGCCTGATCGAGCAGAAAGGGTTGGAGGTCGAAATTAGGTTTGTTGAAAGTAGTGCAACAAGACCGAATGAGAACAAAACCCGGTAAAAAAAAAGTTACTAAACGCATGACGAGGGTGATGAGTGTGATTGCCGTTCCGGAATGCGACTAGGGGTCAAATGACGGGAATACTAGTTGTACAACGAACCAAGAGCCTAGAAATGTGTGGATGAAGAAAAACCAAAACTCGCGGCCCGTGCGACCTGCGCAAGCGCGCGTGCCGGCAGAGAGGGGCGAGGAATATCAGCTGTCATCGCTGTCGCTCGACCTGCCTGCCCGAGCCTTGGCTGATCTCGTGACCGAGCCCGAAGAGCGATCATCCTCCTTGCGCTTCCGCTTCCGCTCCGTTTCGCGCGTGTTGAGTCGCACGCCCCACCGCGCGAGTTGCTTTACGTGCCGACGCCACACACGTGGGCACATAGGGTCATCATCCACGACTTTAGATGCGACAAGAAAACGCAGACGCTTACCTTGGTGAGCTCCGTGGAAGGCTGCAACCCCGGAAATTCCTTGGTCGAGTAGATCCTGAACGGCCCGCCAAAACATTCGGCTTGGATAGGAAGATCGCCATGCCCCGACATCTGCGAGAAGATGTCAAAACAGCGGTAGCGCAGAAAGAACTGGCCCTCTGTCTTGACTGCCAGATCCTGTTCCAACGATTCTGTCAGCCCGAAACACCAAAGAGAAAAAAAAAACAGGACACCGACAGAAAATGGAAAGACGAGCGCTTTTCGGCCCTTGTACTCGATCACGGCTGGTTGGATGAACGTCGCCCCAGAGAGCGCCGTCGTGCAGTTCGTGTCCTCCGTGATGGGCTGATCCCAGAAATACGTCATGATACGCTGTCCACCGAGGGTGGGAGGCTGTTGTGGCGGGAGCGCGGGCCGTGTGGGTAGCGTCAGGGGCGGCAATTGTATGGATGCCAAATTAGCATGTGGGTGGTAGAGGGGCGTGGCGCGTGGTGGTTCGGGCGGGTCATGGTGCGAGGCATGTGCCTGCGAGGGTTCCCGTCCCTGTACTGCGTTTACAGATGGATCCCGTGGGACGCTCGGCACGGGGAAGAGATCGACGTTGCAGAGGAGCCCCAGGGTGTTGACCTCGCTTCCCGAGGGTGAGCGTCGTGAGGAGGGACGGGTGCCAATACTTACGAGTAGTCCTCGATTTCCCTCTCGTGCTGTGCCCCGGTTTCGCGATGGATTACGTGGAAGAGCTTGAGCAATACGACGGGCGGGGGATCGAGCGGACGCCGATCGACCCTTGCATACCTAGGCGACGATGGGGATGTGAGCGATGAGGATAGACAATGAGGGGGAAAAAGACGGTTACTTTCGACCGAGGTCGGCCTTTTGTATTTCGGTCAATTCTGCGCGTAGGGTTTGACCTGCAAACGAGCCAGACACGAAATGGATGGGGAGATTGATGCAAGAATTGCTCGTCCGGCGAGGGGTGTTGGGAGAGGACGAGTGCATCATGTCAAGAGGGTGTTGCTGATCCTCTCGGACCTCTTTTTGAGACAGGTCGATCAAGTCGTGTGTTGGGCGAGCTGGACGGATATGAAAAAGCTCAGACCTCTGAGTCGTTCCAAAATGGCTCATGGCATTGAATCGCACTTCGCGGGGTGTACAATCGGAGTCGCCAGGACTGGCCGGTCACACTCATCATCGACGCTCCTCTACTACTACTGGTAATAAGTAGAGTTCTTGAAAATCCCCGTCCAGTTTCCAGGAACACGGCGCGCCGATGCGGCGGTGACAGCGTGGTGCTCACACAGGCTCACACTTGCTAAATCCACAACGACTAGTACACGATCAACCCGTCGCTCTAGATCAGATTACTCTAATTACGAGCCGCATTATCGTCTCCACCCACCCCTCTCACTCCGATTCAGCCTCATATCCACACTCCGAGTCGCGTAATCGATGGCAGGCGTTGTTCATCAAAAGTTCGTAGTACTAGTACGCTATCCGTATTACATTATGCCAAAGCAACAACACAGCCGCTGGCCAACACGATGCCAGCGTTTGGGGGAATGTCCGGGAAGAAAAATGAATGTCCACGGGTAGTTAAGGGTAAAGGGGGAATCGCAAGTACAAGTAATCGTGGATAGCTTATAGAATGCGAGTAATATGAGACAGATGTGGCTAACTAAAGATTTTGGCACAGCGTGCAGTTCACGTTGATCTTGTCACGTAATACGACGGCTGCAAGAAGAAACAAATGAGACGCGGCCCATCATGTACGTGACAGCGTCGACTTACGGAGTACGATGAGAGCGGTAAAAATGACGATGGAAAGGATATAGATGATGCCATACTTGATGATCTTCCAGAAAGTCAGACATCGAACGCATCGATCACCACATGGTCACTCACGATTCGACGGCGTTGCTTCCGTTGCTTCAGAGAATACAACGGGGCGCGGATCTGTTTCGATGGGCGCAACCAGACTAACATATCAAGTCAGTAATGCTCACAGCCAAACGGAGGGTATACGTACACAGCAACATCGCATGTAAGCGGTCGACGTAGGGTATGAAGATCGGTGGCGTCAACATAAAGAGCAGGAAGTGCCCGATCAAGAGGTCCGAGCTCCAGAGAGATAGCTCAATGATCTTGACCAAGAATTCACGTGCCGGTTGCGATATCACGTGGGCGCCGAGACCACGGCCATACCATCGTCCTGTCCACCATGCCCGATTGGTTTCGTCATGCTTGAACTCTCGCGACAGGAACACGGAGATCAGGATCTTGTAAATGGCACGCTGGATGGCGATGACCGCAATGATACCAAGAACAGCGTGGGACGCATTCCAGGTCTCCAATAACCACTGCAGAAAACAATCAGTCTCCGCTATCCCGCTAGAATGCCGTCACGTACGAGGAACTCGATGAATCCGACCATTCCTACCACACCAAGAATGTGCGCGATGGATGCCGTGAGAGATCCAAACCGAGGGAAAATAGGATCCATCATGGGGCCAAGGAACAACGAGATGATGAACAACACAAATAGCACGGCGGCATTCCAAACAATGGGCCCGAGGGAGATAACCGCGATTCGGATCAACGGGCTTGGAGGCTGCCTTCCTGTGGCGTCGGGGAACGCCTTCACGAACATGTATGCGATGACGAATAGTATGGCCATCACAATCGGGAAGACGACCTCGGAGAAGATCACATTTCGCCACTTGGCACGGGGAACGTCGCCAGACAGTTTCTCAGACGGAAGGCCGAGTCTCTTCTTCTTGTACCCAGTAATCATCGTTCGCGACAACCGACAATACCCGATCCAAGAGTTGTTATGCGACCGCGAGTTTCCACGAGACATCCAGCGCAAGAATTCCCTAAAAAACAAGATCAACGAGAGCTCAACAAGATAAACGGACGCAGCCATACCGGTAGTCGATGATAAAGTCAGAAAAGACGAATTGATGAGGATTGAATAAGAAAGGAGCAATGCAGAGTGCAAGAATCGAGGTCCAGAAGTAGAGGAGATACGGCGTCCACCACGACATCGTGACATAGAGAAGCATGATCAGCGTCCTCATTCCGAGGTATATACTCGGACCAGCGAAGCGAGAAAAGAGGATGCTGAAGGATAAGCGGGTCGTGGCGAAGCCTCGTCCGGTGGCAATATACCTAGCGCCACCGAAGGTTAGATTGCTGATGATGGAATGCGTGTAAATCTGAGTTGAGAAGACCTCGAACACCGGTGAGAGCGACAGGAACTGTTTCCCGAGTCGAAGAATCGCTCGTCCAGTGCCACGTTCGACCAATTCTAATACACGTGTGAGACTTGTGACAGTTATATGGAGTCGAACAAAAGAATCACCTTGAACAAAGAGCGGCAAGAACGAAATCATGAACACCAAGAAGATACTGATGATACAACGCTCGATCCACTGAAAGACGGGCGTGAGACCGTAGCAGCCCGGAGTTGGGGTAAGCGTCGCGTATGGGCAGATTGGAACCGAAGAATTCAGAGTACCCAAGAATACCACTGGGAACGTAATCAGTACAGATCTAGCACATTGGCTCAAACGAAACGTACTCGTGATGACGAAACATTGGACGGCCAGGATGACCAGCATGTTGTTGATATGGAAACCGGGATGGCCATAGTAGAAAGTCAAGAACCGGTCGATCGGGAGTTGGGTACCCAAGTAATAGTACTCTCGACTGAGCATCTGCTCACCCATACCCGTCCCAATCTTCGTCTGGAAGTTCAAGATAGTACCAAACCCGAGATCACGACCCTTGCCACATTGATAGTACTCCGTGTGCTTAATGCGACCACCCCGACCGATGGCGTTCATGCCAGCAAAGATATCCTCGTTCAGGTGCAATCCTTTCTGCGCCTTGGAGACACCACCGCGTGTGTTCATGTACAGCCCGTTCAGGAAATCGGGGTGGCCATAGTGAAGCTTACCACCGATCCAAGCCCACGACCGTGCAGAGAGCGTTCCAAACGTCTGTTCCTTGCCAGCAGCAATATCTCCAAGAATACCAATGTTCTCCGAAA
>QFES01007427.1:0-37705 GCA_003316375.1 Tylopilus plumbeoviolaceoides
CGGTCTTGTGGTTGTGCCTGTGACGGAGACCAGCAGGACACTCGATGCCCTTCTCCGCTTCTGCTACCCGTGTACCTTGGCGGAGGATCCGAACATTGAGGAGTTGAAAGACGCCATTGACGTTCTCGAGGCAGCTAGAAAGTATTCCCTCGACGTTATTGAGAAGAAGGCTCGTCAGGCGATCGTAAATCCCAAAATCCTCGCCGCCGAGCCACTGCGATGCTTCGCAATCGCCCACCGAGGACGGTTGCGGGAGGAGACGTTACTCGCAGCGAAATCCACGCTCACGCAGCCACTCATCCCATCATGGTTCCAAGAAATCGATTTAATCACTGCGACCGATTTACTCTCCCTGCTCACCTACCACAAGCGATGCGGTGATGCTGTATATGCACTGAAGCTCGATCTTTCGTGGATCACCTCTCATTACGGGAGTTCGCAGGCCTGCTCCTGGTTACATGGGCAATATTATTCCAACGGCACTCGCAGTTGTGGGTGTCCAAGAGCAACTGTGGCGGGACATGCGGTCTTTGGCGTCTCAATCCAATGGTGGGAGGACTTCATGGAGGAAACATTCACATTTCTGCGAGACAAACCATGCAGAGAAACACTGCAAGCTTGTGCAGAGAAGACGACGCAGGCCGTTAAAGCTCGAAATTGTGTTGCTTGCTCCCAGAAGATCAGTGAGGGGATGCGTGACTTTGTGGATTTATTCACGAGGGAAATAGAGGAGGCGGTCTCCAAGGTATGCTGTGCCCCTTGGAATTCCATCGTCATGACGGTTCCTGATGGTTGATCTTAGATCGAGCTCGAGTTGGACTTCTGATCAACGTGCCTCACTGGCAGGCTGGTCGAACAGGGTGTCGGCTTTCTCATCAAAATGATGGCTAGAGTCAGTATACCATGGATTTTCGCGCTTCTGTACCAGTGTCCACCAAATTAAGAATCATTTCGCGGCGGGCTAGACCTTACGCGATGGGTCGAATTTCGTGATGGCAATATTTCAGCGCGACTTTTCGCGATGGATTTGCAGGTTTTCCGCCACAACCGTGACTTACATAACCACTAGCTTGAATAATTGACAAACGCAGCAGCCACTAGTACCGGCCCTTGGGATCGCTGCATAGTCAAGAAGTGCCAGTGAGTCTGTCTTATCTGATGACTTGAGGCCCAGCCAACAGTACTACCAGGTAAGGCACAAACTCGAGCAGGCCACATTGACTCATGATTAAGGCTCGCTTCCAAGCTTTGCCGGGGTTTGATCGACTCCACTCGGTGAGACGAACAACGTCGTGTTACGCTGTATTGTTAAGTAAAAATCTTTGGTTTGTGATAACCGGTATGTTGTCCTTCTTTCACGCGACCAAGGGTTCGGCCTTGAGGGGTCTTCTTCCAGTAGTCCGAGGTTCAACTTGAAATACTGGTGGGCGGAACTTGTCGCCGAGGACCAGTCGGGGAGTTTGTGCCAGTGCACAGCTCGCACGGGGATGGCGATACTAAAATAAATTGCTACTTAGCTCTTCCGAGTGCATTATGCTCAAGATACGGTGACCACTGGGATACCTGTTCCGCTTCTACATAGCTCCCGTCTTTGTAGACATTTCAAAACATCTCGGGTCAGGAGAACCGCGCGGTAATCCAGATGCCTCAAGCTATTCAACATATCATGGCTGGCGTTCCGAAGAAGCGTCGCGGCGGAGGGCCGTGGATTTGCTTCTGAGAGCAAATGATCATTACGCAGGTATAAATTCAAGGTTGAATTCTGGGAACTCTCCTCACCAGGTCTCACAACCCCCAGTTTCCATACTCTCATTCTAGTAAGCCTTCTTTCGTCACCGGCAGACACCCAGTCAATGACAGCAGCTTCCAGACATCTGTGACCATGTCCGAAGACCCTACCTATGCCGCTGCACCTTTTGATCACGCAAGGGCGGACATCATCTTGCGCTCCTCAGACAATGTTGATTTTCGAGTCTTCAAACTCTTTCTCTCCCTCGCATCCCCATTCTTCGAAACTTTGTTCAACATTCCTCAGCCTCAGCCTGTTGAAGAAGCCGGTGATCAGGAGATCAAGGATGGTCTTGTCGTCGTTCCCGTGACGGAGGACAGCAGGACCCTTGATGCCCTCTTGCGCTTCTGTTACCCCTGTACCATGGCAGAGGACCCCAGCATCGAGCTGTTGAAGGATGCCATGGATGTTTTCGAAGCGGCGAGGAAGTATTCTCTCGATGTAATCGAGAAGAAAGCTCGCCAGGCGATCGCGAACCCCAAGATCCTCGAGGCGGAGCCTCTGCGTTGCTTCGCAATCGCCCATCGTGGACGTTTGCGCGAGGAGACTCTGCTCGCTGCAAAATGCACGTTGACGCAGCCGCTCGTCCCGCAATGGTTTCAAGAAATCGAACTGATCACCGCCGCTGACCTGCTCTCCCTTCTTACTTACCATCATCGATGCGGCGAAGCTGTATATGCGCTGAGGCTCGATCTTTCGTGGACGAGCTCACAGGCCTGCGCCTGGTTGTCTGGAAACGATTGTCCGAGCACGAGTCGCTGTCCAAAGCAAACTACGTCCAGATATAAGATATTTGAGCGCAATTCCCTCCAGTGGTGGGAAAACTTTATGGAAGAAACTTTCTTAGCACTGCGAGACAGGCCTTGCAAAGAAACCCTGCGAGCTACTGCAGAAAAGACGGTGCAGGCCGTTAAAGCGCAAGGCTGTCGAGGTTGCGCTCCGAAGGTTACGGACGGCATGCGAGACTTTGTGGACTTATTTTCAAGGAAAATAGAGGAGACGATTGCTCAGGTAAGTTACTAGCACAGCCTGTTTGAAAGTTCATAGGTCCCGACATTTTCTGAACAGGTCAATATGGAGTTGGACTTTTAGCGGAAAGGAACCGCTAGGCGTATATAGCCTCAGCGTGTTCTCATCGGAACGAGTCACCTACTTATGGACTCTTGTGTGTACTATGATGAAACTTGCAAAATTGGTGGACAATGTTTGCATACGCTGCCAAACAGCGGTGGGGTATTATATCATGTATCAAGTTTCACACTTTATCGAAGGTATGCGTTAGACTTCGCATCTGTGAAGGACAGTTATTATGCTCCATAGATATCGATGAAGAAAGCTGACGAAAGAGAACGACCATAATCAAGTATCTGGTCCATCAGAACCCAAGAACACGTCCAGGCATCTCCTAGTACATCGAGTATCACATCCCATCTAAATATCACTCTTCTCCGCTTTGATCCTGCAAGAAGGCCATGATGCTTGCTCGCGCGTTCTGTTGCAAAAATTGGCATTGACTTATCTTCTCACCAAGTGTGTCCCACTGACCTTCTTTCGGGCGGGTACATGTACGTCCCCGTCGCTGTCATCTTGATCCACAGACTCTGCTATCTCGGATGAGCTATGCAATCCTTTTCCGTGTCTCTTCATCGCCTTGTGGAAGTCCTGCACTTCCTCTGAACATAAAGCCTTCAATCTACAATCTAGGAGGTCAAAAGAGTACCTACTGAGTTCTTGAGCCAGTTCCCGCTGTTCCCTGATGGTTCTCGCCTTTTCCATGCAATACCGCGGTGTCATTCCAAGGTCACCAAGTATCGAATGAAGGCGTTTGATTTGTTGCGAGGGCTTGTCTAGTCCTTCGAATTCCTTCCTCCAGACCTTGCGCACTCCGCATGCAACCACTATACTCTGCAAAAAGTCGTGTCAGTGCATTTCACTCGGTATACTATTCATAGTACTTTACCTTTAGCTTGTTTATGGTCTCCTCCTCTCTGGACAGTGGCTCTTTCTTCTTTCCCCGTTTCGGCTTCTCGTCCTTCTGGAATTTCATGGACTCCTATTACGATTGTCGATTAGCAAACAAGGAACGGCGCGCAAAGCACACCTTTTCCTGCTTCTTCCGATGTCGCTTCGTCGGTGGTTCATCGACGACTGAAGATAACTCTGACTCCATCTATACTGTGTTACCAGACTTCGACTACACCACCAAACAATACGTACGGGATCCCTATTCAATTCCTTTGCTTTTGATATCGAGCGTTTCGGCGATTCGGTCGCAGACTTGGGCTTAGAGCCAGAGCTGGACGGGCCAGGATCCTGACCAAAATCCATTTCTGCATCGGAATCATCCTTGTCCGCTTTCTTATGCTGTTGAACATGGGCATGAGTCAAACAGACGAAAAATTTGGATTATAATACCTGTCTCGACTTTTGAGGTGCAGAACTCGCAGGCGTTTTCTCATTCGGGGAACCTGCAGGGGGATCCATTTCAACGTTGGAATCAACCCTTTTCGCCTTCCTCTGCTATTGGGGCGGACGTGAGCATGAGTCAACCAAAAGCACACAGCCTTGAGTCATGATACCTTTTTGTCTTTTGAAAGCGACTTTGTGGACGGTTTCTCCTTCTTTGGTGAAGGAGCGGCCTTTCGTATGCTGGATTCTGGTTTAGCCTCTCCGTCGGAGGACTCGATGATAGCCTTATCACGACCCTAAACAACGGCAGACGACAAAGAATCGCTGATAAAAGTTACCTTGGATTTATGATTCGCATCACTTTTCGGCTTCTTTGCAGTTTTGCCAGGCTTTGCTTGGTTGTCGATCGTCAGTCCATCTTTTACTTTGGAAGGCCCCCCGCGCGCAGAGGCTTTCTTTGCCGGTAGTGCCTCATGTTCAGAATGCTCCTTGTCGGAAGAAGGCCCCTTGGCCGTCTATGCGTACGTGTCACGACCCAACCAAGCCGACAGGAAGACAAACGCACCGATGGACGTTTTCGCTTGCCAGCGTTGGATGAACCACCCTGTTGCTCCTCAGCGGCTTTGCGCTCCGGCGGATGTGCTTCCCCTTCGGATTGTTCCGCGTTGAAACTGTTCTAGTACAAGCTCAGTCCACGACATCGCCCACGTCGGCCAAGTGTGCCTTACCATGGTGGCGTACACGGTCTCTTTGATAAATGGCTTGTACGAGCTGCTTTGGAGGACATCTTCCTCAATCCCATAGTGCGTCGCTACCTCTCGGAGCACGATGCGCACGGTCAGATCGCTGGACGTAACATGCGCGTCACACGTCGCGAGCACAAAGGATTGCCTATGAGAGAGGCTTACCCGAGACGATCTTCATTTCGTGCGCGCGTGAGGATGCCCACGATGACGTCTTTGATTTCTGCTTTACTCGGTAGGGTCATGGTGTGGGACAAAGACCGACTCCCAAGCAAACGCGTGCCACCCACGCGTACGTCACGTGATCAACGAGCAACTTCGTTTCAACTTTCCGACGTTACTAGTACACTCTCATGGAAAGTGCTAACATCCTAACATCGTCTTGTTCAAAATTAAACTTTGCAGCTGGTTTGACTCTCCCAAGCTTCCTTGTGACGTCTAGAAGCTCTCAGCGCGTTCGTGTCATCGTCAGCTACTCTACGTTACGTTGCAGCTCGTCGCTGCCACTGCCTCCTAGCGTGTTGGGCCCGTGTTCTGACACAGGCTTCCGAACATAACAACCTAGCTGTCCTCGCCATCCTAATCCCGGTATGCTCCTCAGGCTCATCGCAGCTCGTATACGCTCCCCCCCTCCCCATTTTGCCCGACTTTGGGGATTTCCTCGATTGGCTTTCAGGTTCGTGAACTGGTGAACATCGTGTCTTGGGTTCTTCTGGTACATCGGCTTGACGTGGTGACTGCTTTCTTTGACACGCGTCGACTTGGATCACGCGAGCATTCCCAGTCTGGCCCATTCCCCCCTCATCCGGACACTTCGGGGGTACTTCCCCATCGTCCTTGTTCACCTCCGTGTCCCCCCTACGGACAACATGTCCCCGTTTTGATATGCTGTCTTGGGTCAAACTGGATATGCACGGGGCCTCCTATTATACTGTGCAGCCTCCCTGTATTTCCTCATCCCTCCAGTGGCTCGGGTAGCTCTGTAGCTGTATCGGACAATGCTCGTTGGTCTAGATGTATCCCCCAGTTTCATTGAACGAGGTATTCCGATAAATTACAATGCCATTATCCCATGTGCAGTCACATTCATAGCTATAGCTTTGACTTGACAGTAACAAGCGAAGCATTCTGCTGCAAAATCTTTGCAGCCTCGGCTACCATATCGTCGACAATTTGCTGAGCAGGAGGGATATCGTGGATAAGTGCAGCCACGCGTCCAATGAGCCACGCCCGAGCCTCAATAGACTTCTCCGGGTGTTGTTCGAGATCGTGATTGACAGGTATAATGCCTTGAGACGTCAACTCCTTGATTTCTTCTTGTCGGTTGTTATTCCTGTCGATAGCGTGAGGCCCATCACTCACAATGAAGACAAGAGCGAACGTACCAGTCGTCTACGTAAGGCGTTCTGCGTACTCGCAAGGGGCGCCCAGTGTAAATCAATGTCGTCACCGCGTCCTCATAACCTGCGCTCAGTAGAGCCTCCTTGTGCGCCTTGGGCGCGCCCGCCTCCTTGCACGCTACGAACCTCGTTCCCACCCACACAGCCTGTGCCCCCCAAGCTAGATTGGCGGCGAGACTGCGGCCATCAAACACGGCTCCAGCGCCAACGACATACACAGGTTGTCCTGTGAGCGGTGATTTGCGGCCCTTGACAGCATCCACGCATGCAGGGATGAGAATCGTTGCCGGTGTGTCGCCAGTGTGTCCGCCTCCCTCGCCAGCTTGGGCGCAAATGAGATCGACACCTACAGCAAGGGCCTTGGCAACATGTTTCGGGTGTCCAACCATCTAAAACAATTGATGAACTTCGGTGTCATTATCCCACCTTTGGCATTGCTTACATTCATGACAGGTATCCCCGCCTTGTGCAACCTCTCAACTGCATGTGGAGGGGGAACACCGACAGCACAGACGAAAAGGGAGGCCTTCTCCTCGATAATAACATCGAGCAGCTCGGTCAGCTGCCCTTTCTGATAGTCATACTAGTAACCCACGTGAATAACGGCACACGAGACGAAGAAAGACACGGCGTACATTCGTCTTGCGTGCGTCGCCTCCGACTTGTGGAATAAGGAGGTCGACACCGAAAGGAGCGTTAGGGTCCTTTAGGTCAGCCTTAATGGCTTTGATCTGTATTCACATGAGCGTGCATCTCTTGCTACGGGAAGTTCATGCATACCTGTTGCCTCAGCACTTTTGGGGTGTATCCATGACCACCAATAACACCCAGTCCACCAGCATTAGTGACTGCTGCTGCGAGTTCCGGCCCAGCGGCGACATTCATACCTGGTTGAGCCATGAGATATGCAGGCGACTCGCTTCAATTGCGCGGTACAAACCAGCAAGTAGAATGGGATGTTTTATCCCAAACATTTCTGTAATCGGAGTCGTGATTGTGGCCATGACGTGCAAGCTTAAGGGGCGAGGCGAATTTGGCTAGAAGACAAGATGTGGCTAGCAAGAGTCCCCGCTTTTATACTTAGGTAACCGGCTTCAAAGCTTCACCGATGATCCGGAGTCGCCGACCGATGGCAGGTGATATCATACACATGTAGCAGGGTGCTCCGTTAAATAAAGGAAGATTAGAGATGCTAAATATTAGCAGATATCCGGGGTATGGAACATGAATAAGTATGTGTAAGGAAACGAGTGTATTGATACATGAATTGACAACCGTCCGTGAGGAGACTCAAGGAGAGTTGAACAAGTATCAGTCAGAGCGGGAAAGCAAAGGCTTACGAGCCCGAGCTCGCATGCTCGAAATCAGTAACTGACGGTGGTGATCCGGCACCGGATTGCATGAGTCGGCGCAGCCGCGCCAGTTCGGCGGCAAGCGTCCTGGTCGAGAGTTATCAACAATTTGCAGGTGGACAAGTGAGGTACCATGCTTACTTGGCAGTATCGATAGCATTCTCGCTTCGTTGAGATTGTTCTCCGACCTGTGTTTTGAATCGCGTGATCTCTTGCCGAAGCTCATCTTCAATTTCCTTCCGAATTTTTGAATCCTCGGCCTGAAGATCCTTGACCTTTGTCTGGGCCAGCTGAGCAAGCTTCATCTCTTCTGCCAGTTGCTTGTACTTCTTGCCAATCGTTTCCGCCTCCTTCTTAACTTTATCCTCCCGCTTTCGCATCTCGTCCCTGAGTCGGTCCGTCTCATGTTTCCAACTCTCGGTCATGTTTTTGATACTGTCACGCAACGTGATGTACTCGCGCTCCGACTTCTGAGACAAGGCGGTTGACTCCGTGAGGGCAGTCTCCATTTCACGTAATGATCGTTTCGACGTAGTCGTTTCCGTTTTGAGCTGCGATTTCAGAGCAGCAGCTTCTGCCTCTGCCTTGCGTGCTCTCTCGAGAACCTTCAGAAGGGGTGAGCAATGATCACAGCGAATAAAGACATACATGCCTCTTGAAGAAGTCGTTCTTTGCGCGCGACGACATTATTCAGACCCTCATTCTCGAGTCGAAGCCGTTCCCGACCTTCCTTCAAGTCCTCCGTCTGACGCGTTAGCTGTGCAACCGTGCGCTGCGAAAGACGCAGCTGAGCTTTTGTGTTTTCGAGCGCGTTCCTCGCATTGATGACACCAGTTTGGAGGTCGGCCAGAACCTTGGAGGTCCCTCCTGGAGTAAGAGAGAACCGACGGTTCGGGGATGCTGGTGCCTGAAGAGACGGCGTGGAATTAAGGTTTGCGGGGTTGTTGGCAACGCTTGGATCTATTGGAGATACTGGAGGAGGCGTTTGAGGGGAGGTGTGGTTATGACTCGGCGATAAACCGTCGTCGGCCAATGCCCGGGCATTTCCTATGAGGAGCAAGTATTGAGCGAGGCTTTTTCAATGAATATGTGAACGAAGAACTAACCCACTGCCGCGACAGGTATGCCTGGCGAACCAATATCCGTCGAAGTGGTTGTAACTTCAATCAGTGCAAAACTTCTAGCTATTGGTTGGTAAAGACGTACGACTTAGTGTACGGGTAGGACTAGAGTTTCGCTTGACGGGTTCTCTAGCAGCTAATTGACTCCCAAAGTCTATTGGAATGCCTTCAGGGATACCCTCTGTCTTGAAGCTTGGCATCGCGCTCTCGCGTCGGGGCAGCGGAAGGTTCGAGTCGCGACCAGCCAGACCTTGTAATACGTCAAAGCTGGATCTACGCCTCGTTTTTGGGGTTGAAAAGGGGGAATTATAGGACGAGGGAGGCGCACTGATATCAAGCACGTCATCGGAAGGTGTGGATACATGATTGGAGGATGCCATGAAGCCTGGAGGGAGTGGGCGTGGACCACGTAGAATGATATTCTCTAGATTGTGTAATTGAGCCTGCTGCTGTCGAATAGAGTGCTTCAAGGTCGACATCTGATTTCGAACAGCCACTGCATAGAAAAAGAACGAACCAGATAGTGGAAGTGACGAAGTATTCAAAACGAATTACGTTGAGAAATACCTGGATCGTTCAGAGCAAATGACGGACTCGACGCGCGTGCAGAACGTAAAGACCCGCGCGAGGAAGACCTGGATAAAGGACGGGGAAGAATGAAGGGCGATTCGACCGAACTTGACATTCAAATGTCAGAGAAGTGAAAGGATCGTGATGGTCAGTCTATCGACCACGCTCCGAGCTTCGAACCAAAAAAGCTGGCCGCTGAAACGCGGACGGAGGAGGTAGTCACTGTGCTAGTAATGGGGGTAGACAAGTCCGCTAATATTAACGTGACTATACTGTATGGAGGTCCATATATTATTTGTATTTGTTAGGAACATTACGCGATCACGTGACTACCGATCATGCCCTCTTGCGCGTCGAACAAAGAACGTTCTTAGTACCTTACGTTCCAGCTACGATGGCGGAGTGTGGCATCTGCCTCGACGCGTTGCGAAATCCGGTCGCCATTCCGTGCGGTGCGTATTGTACGTAGCATTAAACCACCACTCACCGTGTTTCACAGGTCACGTTCACTGTGAAAGTTGTCTGTGCGGCCACATCAGTGCTGGTGCAGACGCCCTCAGATCTACGTGCCCCACCTGTCGCAAATCGTTCTACATAGGTGCTAGTCTATTGCGTAACGCCGATCATGATGCTGACCATTACTCTCAGCCACCCCCGACCTCGCATTCGTCCCTCAAAAATACCATGATTTCATCTTGCCTTCTGTTCGCAGAGTGTACATGGATATCCCTTCCTTGGTCGCAATGACAAGAGAAATTGACGTTCTGACAAAACGTCTCGAGACACTCACCAAACAGAACGAGGCTTTGCGCCAACGCTGCGCAGACAACAAACATTTAGTCGCAGAAATGCATACCGAACAACATACTCTTCTCCAACGAGAAGCAGAAGCACAGCAGCAAACGCTTGACCTACGCAAGAAGTATGATTCCTTGAAGAAGAGATATAGGGAAGCGCAGTCACAGTGAGACTTGAACGCTAGGTCCATTATTGAACCAACCTCATTGCCCTTGACAGCGACGACGCGCGCAGCGCCACACCATCTCAAAGTTCTAGAGATAGTCGAAACTTTGATGTCTCTCACGAAATACTCCCCAAAGTAGAGGAACATCCGGTGTCTCTGCAGGACTTGAACCTGAATCAGCACAGGCCAAAGCGTGCATTGCCCAGGTCTCGCTTGTCGATGTGCGCATACCGCAACGAAGGGCCAGCATCACAGGTGGTCAAAAAGCAGCGGACACACCGACACTCAGACATTGGCTCCAGCAGCCAGATACGGCGGTCCGTCGTCTTCAAAGGCGAAGAGAGTGACGAAGAAGAAGAAGAAGAGTAGCGTGTGGTGCCTGATCGAGTATTGTCTGATACAGTGTTATGCTGTATGCTTGGCGAGATGCTTGCTCGGCTTATTGTATTATCCTGTGGTGTATTCTTGCGAAATTTATCCCACGTGTGCAGATAGCTGCCGTGCATAAACTGACGCCCGCCGGCTTGTCCCTGCCCCCAGTGCCAAGTCGCTGATAAGGTCCAATGATAGATGCACTGCCACTACCACCTGGCAGACCATCAAGCGATATTCTAAGTACATATCGTTACGGACTCATCAAGAACAGCTCACAGCAACTGCTTACAAAGCCTCCATCGAAGTTGGACTCAGGATTAGCGGTTCCGAGTCACTGCCTCCCACAAGGTGCAAAACTTTGTCTGGACCATGCGTCCAAAAGAATGGGGCGACACACATGGGAAAGCTCTCATTGATAGGATCCACGCCTGAGTCTTCCCTTGGTGCCACTATCATCATTCTCACTCTTTAATTTAACTTGTTGTACCCTACTAGTAAGCATTCTCCCGCGACATGTTTATCGTCAGGAGTAACGCTGTTCCGATGACGCACGCTCCCTATCCATAGGTGGGGGTCCAGCCGATCGTTCACATTAGTACGCCATCTGATAACCTGGAATAGTCCGCAACAACTTTGTCTGCTCGTTTCCTCAAGTGTACTTTCTCGCCCACATAGTTGAACGAACTTCCGAGGGCACCGAGGTAACTCGAGCCTTGCGCATGCTGCATGGATAGTAGTCACCGGTGCAAGTCGTAGATATCATTCAAAGAAACACCCCGTGTCCGTCGTTTGGAAGCCGGCAGGGAAAAGAAATTGATAGGTCACGATGCTATTTCGTGGGGGGAACGGGGAACCTACATTCGCTATCAAGGAGTTGTGAGCTAGAATATATCGAGTTGTTATTTTTGCGAAATAGACATTGCAAGTTTCGAGGTTCTGGAGCTTATCTGCGATTAGCAAGAAGGTATTATATTGTGACTGCTCCTCGAGTTTATTTTAGAGCCCCTGTGCACTGCAATAGATTTTTTTTAGTTTCGATGAGAATCGCCAAGCTCAGGGTCAAGTACCTCAACCATTATGATACTGGAACCGCAAGGAGTAAACCACTCAACTGCTTGCGTCCGGGCTAACCCATGCCTGAGAGTTGCTGTGGTTATCAGTGGGAGATGTTTCTGGAAGGAGCTCGGGCCTGATTCTCAAGCTCAGACATGAAACCTGCGTATAAATCCGAAAAAAAAAATTGTGGTCTCTCCTTCACCTACCTCCCTTGTATTATCCACAACCCAGCACACGATGCGTAGAGACGCCACAGCTCCATTCAACTCCAACAAAGCGGACATCGTTCTCCGTTCATCTGACGACGTGTACTTTCGAGTCTATCGTTGCATGCTGGCCTATGCATCACCCCTCTTCGACTCCATGTTCGAACTTCCTCGGCCACAAGTCCGTAGCCCAAACGAAGAGACGTACCAGGGTCTCGAGGTGATTCCAGTCGCCGAAAACAATCAGGTGTTGGATATGCTCCTCAGATTCTGCTACCCCGCCCCCGTTGATGACCCAGACTTCGGCAACCCATCAGAGCTAGAGGGTGTGTTGGAGGCGGCCGTAAAATATGGCATGGAAGGAGTGGAATGGAAAATCCGAAAAATATTGCTCAAACCATTGGTGATGGACAAGGAGCCGTTGCATGTGTTCGCCATCGCCTATCGTTTTCGCTACGAGCAAGAAGCGAGAGCTGCAGCAAAGTGTTTCTTGCAACAGCCAGCACTGCCCGCGGAATCCACGAGGTTGAAGCACATCAGCCAAGGCGACCTCCAAAACCTCGCTGCTTACCGCACACAATGTGCGCAAGCAGTCTTAGCGCTCGGCAATAATCTTTCCTGGTTCCAGGAAAACGAGTCATATGCCTTTTTCAGATGGTGGACAAACTGTTGCATGTGCACGCAGCGAGCAGATGCTCGTTTCCTAATGCACGGGACATACGCACGGGCGTGGTTGGCAGAATACATAGAAGAGACCCTGGCCATATTACAGGAAACCCCATGCGCCACTGCCGTGTACCAGAAAGCGCGAACAGCATTGGAACGTGCGGCGGGCTGTGCATTCTGTCGGAGGATGTCGGAGCCACATCTATCGGACTTTCTGAAAAGGTTTGCAGAGGCAGTAAATGAGGTGGTTGCGGGGGTGAGTGTCCACTTACCTGTTCTACGTTTATTCTCATGACGAAGGATTGCAGATTCCGCTTGGGATAGCACTATAACCAGGTGGGATCTTTGAAGATCATCGCCGGGCAACCAGGTGACAAATCAAGGTGTAACATAAACGGTTTCTCGGTGGGAACACTCTACACCCACGGTGGAAGATTTGCTCCAATCCCCACATACTTTGTCGCATATCGCACGGAAGGCCAGGGGGGAGTAGCTGTGAGAAAAGAGCGCTCATGAACTGTTGTAATTGGGGGGTTGTTGGCAAGGTTCTAGTAACCACGGCAATGATGGGCGTGACAGCGCGTAAGGGGACTTGAATCCATGAACCGGGGTCATAGAGGGTCGAGGAGCACCTGTAAAATGTATTATTACGCAGCAGAGAAAGTCGAACGACTGACTGAACTCGTGAGTGAGCTCATGGTCATGACATGAAGTTAGTACGGGTCGGACTCTTTCGGCTACTTTGCCGATCACCGTGTTCACAGCGCAACGACGTTCTCTACCACTGTCAGGTGCCAGTGTCAGTCCATGTAGCCCATCTCTCCTCCACCATGTCCGAATCGCCCCTCCTCTCCATCTCCCTCCAAGACCTCGAACCAGAACCTCCTCCCCACTGCAACACCACCGGCAGCGAGCACGAACCACACAATCTGGAACCTGTCGACGCCGACGCTCCTTTCAATCGTTCCAATGCAGATGTCATCCTCCGAACTTCAGACAACGTCGACTTCCGCTTCTACAAGCTTCTTTTATCGCTGGCCTCCCCTTTCTTTGCCAACATGTTCGTTTTGCCGCAACCTGGCCCGCTCGACGGGGCTGCCGACCAAACCAAGTATGGGCTACCAGTCATACCGGTGACCGAAAAGAGCCATATCATCTATAAGCTGCTCAGTTTCTGTTCGCCTGTCTATGACACCGTGCTTCCCGTCTTGGAGAATCTAGACATGGTCATGCTGGTCCTCGATGCAGCCGACAAGTACGATATGAAGTGCGTGGGCAAATTCATCGTCAAGATGACAACAGCCCCCGAGTTCCTAGAACAGGAACCCATGCGCGTGTTCGCCATAGCATGTCGGTACAGGGCAGAACCGGAGACAAACATCGCTGCACGGTACATGCTACGTTTTGCAGTATGGGAACCTGCGTACGTTGCCGAGCTAGACTTCATCTCTGGCTCGGATTTCCAGCGCTTGGTCAAGTTCCATGCGAGTTGCGGGCAAGCCATGTCTCAGCTTGTTCGCCTCTGGTCGTTGTTCCCACTTCCGCCGCTCGACTGCAAGTTTTGCAGGAAAAATGGATTACCACGTCTATCTCTGAAGAGCTATCAGGACAGCGTTATAGAAGCACTGCGAGTGCGGCCATGTGCGGACACGCTGATGAACCCCGAGTGGATCGAGGGACTGGTGAGGAAGGCTGGCAGCTGCCCGAATTGCCGGGATAGAGTACCCAGGAGAATGGAAGAGTACGCGAGGGACCTCGCTGCTCCAATAAATGAGATCATCTCAGAGGTATGTACGGCCTTGGAATCGGAGCTGACCTGCTCTGATAATCCTTCATCAGATTCACTTGGAGGTTAAGCCTTATTGAGCAGTCGATTGATTCGAACTGTACTTATATCGATTGTATCCCACAACTAGACTCTCTGAGGAGATGTCTTACACTATGTATGTCCCATCTATCTCTTTCACGGACTTAAGTATGCTGGTGTATCATGTACAGTATTATGATAACGCGAATAGGGGATTCTGGCCGCTGTACACACTAGCTTCGCGTTATGCTATTGACGATTTACGGTTTCGAGAAGAATGGAAACCGGGTCCGTAATACTGGCCACATTCCACCTATAAACAAATCCTGGGTGGCACAGCGTTGAATATGACTTGGACCAATGGGCGATGAGCTCCAAGAGCCTACATGCAAATCGGTTCCAACATAGGATGCTATGACCAGTGCGTAACATGGGCCGGCTATGACAACTCAAGACATTGCTCGCGACCCAGAGGCTGCGATGAAGCTGATAACTCCTAATCCGTTCAACGGGCAGCTGGGTAAGCCTTCGATAGATCTAACCAGTCAATCTGGTTCGGCCCGGGGTAGCCGAACTGCAAGAATCGATGCACTTTGTACGGTATCGTATTAAATTTCTCACCACCAACCGACCCATGCATCGAAGTCCAACTTTTTTGTATCAAGGCGACAATGCGTACAAAATGAGATCACACGTGTTAGTCTATCTTTGAAACGTCTTAGTACGTGAAAGCAGCTTTATTTAGAGACGGGATCACCGGATCTCGATTGACTTAATGACAACTTTGATTCCATAGGTCCACTACGGCAGAAAAGAAAACCCGGGGAATTTTCGGTTAAGATATACAGCGTTTAACATGGCTACTAGCAGGGGTTGAACCTTATCCTTATATTGAACATGACATGACCGTGACTGTGAGCGCAGCAACCAAAGAACTTGAACCGTGGCCGTCGATGCCGGCTGTGATGCATTGGTGATTCATTTCTTTTGTACAAGCCGGAAAGCCGGTTGCTCTGGATACCCCGGGACCCTCGCGGTACGTCTCCTCTAGGACCTATAAAACCTTGTGACTTACGGAGTCCTCACCAACCAACATGACACTCATCCTGCGACGATGTCTACCAAGAATGCTCAGCTAGAATATATCCTGGAGCTGCTCCACTTGGCCGCTCAGCGAGCAATAGCGGAGTGCGAGAAGGCAGGGATCCATGGACTCCACTGAGCCATATACTATAACTGCCTCCGAGAGAGCATCGCCGATATTCTCACTGATCACCCGAATGACGTCCATGTTAACGAGCTCTCCAAGATCACCAACATCCATCCCAAGAAACTGGCGCTCTGTTGAGCCTCCTAGCTACGAGAGGTTGCTACGATGAAGGTAAGGAGTCGCTTCTTTGTCGAAGGAGCTCCGACGTTTCAATGGAGACCACCTTTTCGAATAACCGTCTTGAGTCTCTGATGCTTCACTGGCACAGCAAGAATCCTGTCCGTCACATGGTTAACCTCCATGTCGAGTGGTTTACCAAACAGGCTTCTGTGTTGTAACAAGGAGGATATCGCAGGCGCATTTTTTGAGTGGTTGAGACAAGAGGTAAGAAAGTCTTCGATTCATATTCAATCAATTCCCATCTGGTATTTAGGGTACTCGAAGCCTGAGGGAGGTTCGTAGTTGGGTGCTACCATAATCGGACGTCCTATATAGAGCTTCCACCAGGCTATGCAAGGGCTCGGGGTATCATGGGTTCTCTCTCAGCCCTGAATAATGCGCACATTCTGACTCTCGCTTGACTGCCAGTTACCAACCTCAACGGATCCTCTCGACGGTCGTCGACGTCGGTGGAGGAATTGGTGCTTTCTCTCTCGAGCTTGCGGAAACTCATAAGTATATCATAATCGCCATCCAAGATCTTCCAGAAGTACCTACCCAGGCGCAATCCGTAAGCGTTCTGCACAACTACCACCCAGAATAGTTTATGTTTTGTTAGGTCTAGGAGAAAAGACTGCCCTGAGGCAATCCAAAAACACCGTATTGAGTTTTCCGAGCTTAATTTCTTCAGGCTCCTATCAAGGGAGATATATCCATTGCGTAGGTCTAAATGGAGCCCGTTGACTGCTAATTCGTGTGCTGAGCGATGGAAAATCGACTTCTGGTAGCTCCACAGTATCATTCATTACCACGGCGCCACGTAGAGACGCCGCAGGCCAGCAGCTTTATTCAACTCCAACAAAGCAGACATCATCTTCCGTTCGGCAGATAATGTGCATTTCCACAAGCCCGCAACCCGCACGAGGAGATATACTGTGGTCTGGAAGTAATTCCAGTCACCAAAGACAGTCGCGTGTTGGATGTGCTGCTGAGATTTTGCTACCCCGCCACACTGTCTTGCCTCAAGAGCGCGGCAGGCATGAGGCTAGAGGCGGGAGCGGTTGGTAGAGTACATGGAGGAAACCCAGGTTATATTGGCGGAGATCGCATGCGCTGCTGCCGTGTCTGTGCCAGAATGCGCAAAAAGGCGCAGTAGACTGTACGTTCCGTCGGCGGAAGGTGGAATCCTGCGTGTCAGACTTTGTGCAGAGCTTCGCAGAGGCAGTGGAAGAGGCGATTGCAGATGTAAGTGCTAGTAACGTTTTACTACCGCACGCCAGTGGTCAAAGGGTCTTGGTAACTGTGCAACTGCTGAGTCCACCATACATCATTCGACGGTATATTTACCGTACAGAGGACTTTTCAAGCTGTTTGACTTTGGTTGGCGAAAAAATGATAGAGTCGTCGGCAACTTATCGTTGCTTGATCAAGTGCTCAATTCAGACACCTGCAACCGCTGCACAATTGGAAAGCATCTAAAATTGAGACAGATTAGTGTAAAAAGAGTTATACAAGAAGTGATGCTTTTTCGTCCGACTCTGAGTCGGAGTCACTTGTCACATTATCAGCTGTCTGCAACCCGCTGTAAGTTGGTGGCTGGAAAGGCGGGTCAGACACATTGACAATTAAGTATGATGTGACGCACCAGATATGAAAACCAATTTTTGTGCCTACCAAGGGGCAGGATTCTGTCCATTTCGATTTGACTCGACTCTGGCTGATCTGACCCAGTTCGAAACCATGGCAGGCGTATTGACTCGAAGAAGTGTTTGATCCAACTTGAGCCGTTCAGCGACTCTGATGAACCTAAAATACCATCTCGCCTGTCTGGATCCCTGTTTGCTGCGTGTTCCAAGGCTCGGCGAAAAGTGCAGTCTACTATGAAGATAGCGAAGACCAAGACGGACATTTCGATGAAGAGGCTGACTGCAGCCACTAGCGATGTTGAAATGCTATTGGCTGTTTGCAACGCAAGTCCGACGGCAGGGAAAGAAATCAGAAGTTATAGTTACGCACTAGCACGAATCGGGCCATGATATATGAAAATGGTAGCCTCACAGAACACCAAGACCCGAAATGTGTTGTGACACAAAGAGGCTTCGTATGTTCGTTTACCTTTTCTCCGAGCAATCAGTTGTCCAATGAACAGCAGGGCCCCTGCTATTCCCGTCGCCACCCCTCCGAGTGTTGCAAGTCGGTTAAGGCTAGTGACTTCGAACGATATCCAGAAATACCCATGAAAGAATAGGGAAATTAGGAGGATAAAAGGAATGTGGATGAAAAATGAGTGGAAAGGATAACTGCGGCGTGTCACGGGTGGACCAGCCACCGGCTGAGGCGCTGCCAGTGCAGGAGCAGCCGACATGGTGGTGGAATGTGATGAGATAGAAATTGCTGTGCTGTCGATGGAGAGCCTCTCCTGGAGGCTTGCGGGTGGGGCGATTACCGTTGCTGAAGTAGGGCGTTGCTCGGACATCGACAAGTTGAAGATTTGGTTGAGATAGGGGAGTGATTTGAAACCGGGATTAGTGAACTGACTGACAAACCAATCACCTGCCAAAATTCAACCCCTTGGTCCATCCATGAAGAAACCGTTTGGCAAATTTCAGACGGCTCACATGGGGGCTCCAGCATGCTTGGCTTATGTTTAGCTCATACTTACACCGAGTGGTGCACACCATGGTATTTCCAATTTGCAACTTGTGTAGTCATTCCAGACCGCAGGAGGTGCCAGGACTTCCTTCGGTGCCAGCGACACATCATGATCGAGGCGAACATGTACTGTTGCGTGGCATGAGACGGCAATATTATCTGTACAATGTGGATACAAATCTACCTATGCCCGAAATATTGAATCGCAGGGCCCTCAGCTTGAAGACCTCTGCCACGTCTAGTCTTGAGTCTTCCCGGTTCGTATGGAGAGCAACGCACAGCCTCGAGAAACCTGATACGCCCTTCCTCTCTTCGGCTGAGCGGGCTGCTAGTAGCCTGCTACTAGCACTCGACTAAATTTCCCATCCGCGGAGGGCTGCCCACTGCCGTTCGCAGCGGCGTTAGAGGAGTCAGCCGGGCATATGTCCCGTTCCCCGGTGTTGCAAAGGAGATACTAACAAACACGGTAGAGTCCAAGTTACAGCTGCAGTGTGCGAAACTTGACTCACTACGCTCTCACAACGCGAGTTTCCAAAACAGGAAATCACACTGAACGGAACAAGCTTGAAGCCTATAGGCCCAAGGCCTCATGCGAGTGCTGAGTACTGGGTGGTCGCTGCGAAATTCACTCGACTGACGCTTGCTTAGAGATTCCAGATTCCAAGTGGAGATTCAGTCCCGGGCCATGGAAGGTCATGACGCGGTCACGTGACAGCATGCAACGAGCGCGTGACCTCGACGCCGCTCGTCCTCGTACTTATCCGACACCCGCCAGGCGACCCTTGAAGTGCACCGTTTCAAAAGATGGCCATGTTCGAGACGCCATCGCGAATTTGGCGCAGGATCGAGGACGAGGCGGAACCTTCGTCGTTGCCTTCGCTACCCGGATTCGAGCACTCCGTCGTACCCGACACCGAATCTGACCACACAACCACCGACGACGATGACGACGTTCTACCAGTACATTCAACACCAGCGGCTGCATCGTCCCACAACGCCACTGCAACTATCCGTCTCCAGTCTAGCACATCCAGCATCGCCCGCTTTGCGACCTCGATTGCATCTCGCTCAGCATCCGTAAAGTCGTTGAGTTCAAGGTCATTTAGTCGAGCTACTCAAAATTGTTTCGACGTGAGCGCTATCACATCACTGCCCCATGATTCGGAGGAGAACACCGATCCGGAGGACCCTCCCGAGAAGAGCACCAACAGCGTACCAGAGGCATACTTGCCACCTCAAGAGAGCGACGAGGCTGAGGATATGTCCCTTGCGGATGCCTTAGAGTCAGTCAGTCGCGCTGGTTCTCCTTTGTCACCAGGGCCGCCACCACTGGATCCCACTCCGAAGAAATTTGGCCTGCCGTATGATTACTCCGTTTCTTTACGTTCCGAACAGCAGGTGAGTGTCTCTTTGTCTTCTGATGCATTGAGCATTACCAGATACTGTCTTAGCCTTCACCGATTGACAAGTTTCGTAACGTTGCCCTGCGTCGACCCCTTGCCCGTACTCGAACACCATCACTCTCGCGCTCAACGTCTTCCTCGGCGTCCTCACCACCTAATTCTACCCCCCGGAGCAATCGGTCAATTCCATTGCCAAGGGACCCAGAGTCGCCTGTTCCAGGCATCCATGTCCCTCTCCCCCGATCCGCAAGCGCCTCACCGGCCGTCACCCCACTACCCAGCATGGTCATTCAACCACCCGACGAGGAACTTTCGCGAATAAGTGAAGAAGATACGTCTTCTCGTGGGTGTGAGATGGAAAGTGAACCCGAGCGGGCCTCCAATACTGATGATGGTCGCACATCAGACAGGGAGCCCACGTTTTCGTCTGCATCCTCTGACCCGAGCTATCCCATGGACCGCACGATCCAACCCGTTCGCTCATTGATTGATCCTTCGACTGCATCTTCCTCTCCTGCGCCGTCCACAGCATTCACGCCAACACCCGCCATCCCGCCGCGCCCGCGCACTCGATTCAATATCCCACCACCTCCGCAAGAGTTGTATAGCCAAGACGAGGTCGAGATGGATTCGGAACTAGTCACTCCCAAGACACGCCGAAGATCATTCCTGCTCTCTGTCATCAATTCCACTGCCCGTCCCCGCATGAAAGTGCCTACTCCACATCCCCACCGACGTATGAGTGCACTTCCAATCACGGCTGAAGTAGCCGAAGACGAGCAAGCTACACCAACCTCTGCGATGCACAAGGCCTTTGCGGGTATAACGCCCCGACCAAGGCTGGGTCGCACGTCACATCCCCTCGCTCAGACGTATATACCCCACAGCGATGCGTCTGAGGCGGAAGATGGGGACAACCTTGCTCCGCACGACGACGCGAGCGAAAGGGGTTCTGTCATCTCGACCGCATCCTCGCACGATCTGGTAGCCCATGTTCGCGCCAATACTTCTTACGACCCCGCCCTGGGCCTTGGGGAACGAGGCAAGATGGGTCGCTTTGATGCCCAAAAACTGAATTCGTACTTGCATGGGCTCAACCGACGCCTACAAGAAGAGAACATTGAGCTCGTTTCGCGATTGCAGAAATACGAAGAGGTCAAGCAGGGACCACGACTGAGCATGGAGAGTGCAGGAAGGGGGAGACGGATGAGTGCATTAGGTGATGTGGATGAAGAATCTGGTGCGGAGGGATGGGCAGAAGAGAAACTAGAACTCGAAGCTCTCGTTCAGAAAATAACTGAGGACCTCGACCAAGTGACGGCCGACAAGGATCAGATAGCCAGGGATCTTGAAAAGGAACGCAGTGAGCGGGCTCGAGACAAGGGACGATGGCGAGATCGGATGACAGAGGTGGAGAGAGGGGTCTCGGATATTATTGGAGAGCTCGAGAGCAGAGTCGAGGAGGCGCAAGCGAAGCACACTGAGGCTGTCGAAGAAATAAACAAGGTCAGGCGGGACGCAGACAAGGTTCGAGAACGACTGGAAATGGAACGCGACCTCGCCCTCGAGCGCGCCGCCAAAGCAGGTAGCGCCCTCGAAAGTGGCAAGGAGCTCGGTGGTGCCTTGAAGGAAGCCAATGCGAAGATCAGTGCGCTCAGCAGCGACCTGCAAGTAGCTACAACGCACGTCAAGGAACTGGAGGAGGAGACTGAGGCACTCTATCAAAAGGTCGGCGGCCTCGAGAAAGAGCTCAAGGAAGAAAAACTCTCCAATAAACTCGCCGAAGAGGACTTCCACAGCCAGCTGAGCGAGATGTGCACCGAGGTCATGCGGGCGACGGCAAGAGTCTCCGAGCTTCAACAGGAACTTGTTGAGCGCGATACTGAACTCGATCGTCTCGAGGGGGAGCTGCAACTCAAGTCGGACAAACTAGCTGAGCTCCAACGGTGCACGGCGCAAAGCGACAAGGATACTGCTGAGGAACTACGATCGCTTAAGTCGTATATCGCCGAACTCGAGGAGAGCACGGCGGAAAGCATCAAAGATCTCGAAGAGCACCTTGCGCGTGCGCAGGATCGAGTCGAACAATACGAGGTAGAGGAAGAGCACGCCCACGATCGGATGGAACGGCTGGAGAAAGATGCTCAGGGGGCGAGGGAACTTGCTCGACAGATGGAGGAGGCCTTGGAAGTCGCAGAGGAAAAGATGAAATCGGATGAAGAGAAGACGGCTGACTTGCGGAGCAAGCTGGCTGCGTTAGAACGCGAACAAGAAAAGCAGCGAGACATGGCGATTGCCAACCCGCCAAGCAATCACGAAGTCGAAGAAGCTCTCGAGGCAGAACTGGACGAGGCCCACAGAGAGCTTGCGAGGCTGTCCGCTCTTCTGCGGCAGTCTCCCGCTCGGCAAGCTATCGATAAGGCAAAGGACACGAGGATCGAGCTCTTGGAACGCGAAAAGGAGGAATTATTGGAGCGAGTCCGAGCTCTGAAGAGCAACAAGACGGACTTGGCGACCCCACGCAGAGTCGTCAGCGCGAGCGGCATTTCTCCCATCCACCGACACGTTCTGTCCATGAATGTCAAGACGCCCAAGACGCCTGGAGCACCTCTTCGAGATGTACGTCGGTGTCATCGTTACGAATTCCAGACTGAGGTTCCTTAACAGCTTTCGTGGTTGGACGCAACCACTGCGGGTGATTCGAGCCCTACGCCTTTGTTGGCCAAGATTGCAAGGCTTCAGACAGAACTCGACCGCGCGAACGAGAGCATCGACCAGAAATTGGACGAATTGCAAGAAGCAGGTCTTGACGTCATCGAACTCGCCAAGAACCTCGAGGACGCGCGCTGCAACATCATCTTGCTCGAAAACGAGAATGCAAGGTTGCAAAGAAGGGAGGAGAGACGACTCCGCCGACTCGAGAAGTTACGGTGCCAAAAATGTTTCGTCAAGATCGACCCTTCGAGGCTGCACCGTGCCTACGAAGCCGATGAGAGGTATGAAGCCAGAAGCAGCTTCTGGCGTTTGCTAACGATGTTGGACAGTACTCTCTCCTTGGACGTGTCGGCAATTGATCTTTTGGCCAACCCGCCTACCCCGCTGATCAAAACAAGCGAGGTACTCCGCTCGGAGCTGCAAAACGTACACACCCAGTTGGACGCGATGAAGAAACTATGGCAGGACGAGAAGCGCCAGATTCTAGGCGAAAAGGCTGTCCTCCAAGATGCTGCCAATCGTATGAACAATGAAGTACGCCATGCGAAACAAGAGGCGAGGAAAGCAGTCGAAGCAGAGCGCGAGAGCCGCCGATCAAAGGCAGATACGCAAGAGGTGGGGTGCTCGCCTCCTGGATGTGTGCATTGTGCTCACGTTTGTCTCGTTTGTAGGAGGCTGACAAAGCAAAGGCGGTCGTTGCTGATCTCGAGGCAGAACTACAGGGAGAACGGATGCGTCTGAGAAAGATGTCTACGGAACAGGAGCGCCTACAACGCGAGATCAAAGAGGTTGCTCGACAGCTGCAGCGGACTGAAACGGTAATGACGATGGAGACCTGTCTCCAGCCGCGACTGACATCAGACCTAGGACATGGACGACGTCAAGTATCAATTGCAGAAGGCCAAGCAGGACAATCACGAGCTCGAGGCTGAGCTCCGAGGTACGAACACCGGTCTCCCATGAGGATACTTGCCTGACATAGCCATCGTAGTGAACGCGAATGCAGAACAGCAAGTACGCGTCGTAGAAGCCAAAGTGCGTGAAAATACGTCGACAATCGAGCAATTGCGACAGGAACGTTCCATTCTCGCGAGGGACCACAAGGACCTCCAACAGCAATATGCGCAGGTCTCTGAGGTGCGTTTCTTTGACACTGGCATGAGTCCTTGGCTGAACACGCCCGTCAGCGCGCCCATAAACTCCGCAATGAATACGCCGCGTCGCAGAAATCGCATGAAAACAGGCGTCAGCAGCTGGACATCCATCTAGCCGAGATCGAGGAGTTGCGACAGGCGCTTGCAAGCCAGGCCGACGAGCTCCAGCGGACGGAGCAAGAAAAGAACCGAATGGTGATGGAGAAGACGGACATTACCAGGACGATTGCGACGCTCGAGATGGAATTGAAGCGCGTCCGCAAAGACGCCGAGATCTTTGGTCGCGATCTCAAAGCGCTCCGCGTGGAAAAGGAGAAATCGCAGCAGAAGCAAAGGGAGGAGATCGCCAAGGCAGAACGTGCCAGGAAACAGGCTCAGACGCAGATGCGTCTCCTCAGTGATCAGCTCGAGAACCAAAAGACCAAGAACAAGAGACTGCAGCAACATGTTTGCGCTACGTACGTACTTGGCTGTGTGTGTGTTTTTGACGGACGTCGTGACTGTGTCCTGTGCAGCGATGACAGACAGTTCGACGACCTCAAGGAACAACATAAACAAGAGTGTAAGGGGCTGATCGTTCAGATTGGTTACCTGAAGGCCAAATTCACTCGGGAATCGACGTTGCGGGACGGTCTCTGCTATCAAAAGCAATACCTCCTCGTACTCCTGGCGAGTTTCGAAGCAAGGTATCATGGACGTGCCTCTTGTTCAATCCCCATCTGACCCGTAACCGCGACTAGCGAGAAACGTATCTTGGCTTGCATATCACGGATAGGGTACCCGAAACCGGGTCCATCGACCCTCACGAGGAAGCACCGAACGTTCAAGAGCGTTGCGTGGTGTATTGTATTTATTCGTCGCGTGAGGTAACGTCCTGGCGATCTCGTTGCACGTCTACTCTCTCACTCTTGGCTAGATTCGCGAGCAATGCTTGGCGAGAAGCCTGCACCAACAAGCAAGCTATTGCAGACGCCTTGCAAGAAGTTCGCCGACGTCGAACAACGGTTCAGTGTAGATGAAATGATGTATCATCATCTTTTTTTTCTCGTCGGGGCGTATATGTCCTTGGGTTGTTGTGTGTATCGTGTAGTGTGTATTATTACCATTGCAGCACTAAATCAGGTGGGATCGATATGACTATGATTGAGACGGAGGCTGTCGCTGTTTGCGCGTCTCCGAGATAACCCGTACCGCGTCCTTGGAAAATACGTAGGAGAATCCACTCCAGATAGTGGTCACGGCAACGAGGGCCCTAACGAGAACGCCGTCGGTGAGTGTAGGATGAACAGGTGAGTGGGCGTACTGCATTTCGGGAAGATGTTCGCTGAGGAATGCTGGGCCGATGGGGGCGACGGTCGTCCCAAACATCAACGCCAGCTGTGCTGCAGTATTGTACTAGCAAGTAAAACAGCGTCATGAAAACGAGAACGCCAACGACACACGCGCTCACCTTGCTGATAGTCGTCGGACGTACTTCTGCCGAGGGAATCGAAAAGTCCCAATAGCGGCGCCACGTTTTCTGCATGTCACGCAAACGGAGATCGATCATGTGTTCTTCTAGGTCGAGGGGAAGTCGCTTACTGGGTGTGGTAGGGACGTGTAGCGGATGTAGAACGCGGAGAGGCTGAGGAGGGCGTCGCGTCCGATGACGATGGTCGCCAACCACACTAGGAACAACAGGGTCGGTGACGGTGATCGAAGAGGGAAACGTCTGGGGACGTACGGGGTAGCATGCCCTTGAAGGCGAGCGTGACGGTGAGGGTGGTCACGAGTGCCTTGTCAGCGGCGGGGTCGAGTATCGTGCCGAGCACGGTGCGCATGTCGAACCGCCTCGCCAAGAACCCGTCGAGCTGTGTTGCATCTCTGACTCAGCGCGCGCATGCCGCCAGCGAACACGGGAAACGCACGAGATCCGAGAGACCGGCGTAGACGAGCAAGCCGGTGGCGAGGTAAAAGTCGTCGTGGAGGACGGACCATCCGAGGACGGGGCATGCGAGGATGCGGGAGGCTGTGAGGAGGTTCGGGAGGGTGTAGATGTTTTCGCGGAGAGTGGGTCGTTCGCGCGGGTTGGCGCTGATCTCCTTGTCTGGTTTTGGGTCGGAGTGAAGGCCGGGGGGCGGACGGACGTATCGTGTCCGAGGTGTTGCGGTAAAAGTCCTGCGGAGAGGTGGACAACGAAAGTGAGGGACGAGCAGGGGCGGACGGAATGAGAGAGGTCGGCGAGAAAGCACCGCGACGAGTGACGAAGACATGGACGATAGTATGCTACTAAATTTGGTATCACCCAACTTGAAGGACGAGTCACACTGACTTCATGTTTCAGTTCTGATTCAGATTACAGTCATCGAGCACCCTTGCCCTTCCAATGACCGCCAAGCCCGTCGAGATACAGGGTAACACCGTAAACCAGAAGAAAGTTTGTTATACTGTACAGGTATGCAATAGGCCCGTTTTCCATTCTCATGACATCGTCCTCTAGAAGGGTATATCGAGTTCCACCTAAACAAGGGATAATCAGTAGTGCATCTGAGACACGTCAGGGACGATCCAACACCGCACGTACCGCTTCCGTCGCCTTGTCCATTTCCGCCGTGAAATACTCTCCGATGAACGTGCTCAAATCGAGATAGGCCGCCGGTCGACAGGTGTGGCAGGCAGACGCAGATTCGAGCGCCTCTGCGATCAACAGCGGATCGGTGACCACCTTGGCACACGGCCGCTCCCGCAGCGCCTCCCTCGCGCGCTCCATATACTCGATGAACCACACGTTCACCTCGTAAATCTTGCCGTCCGCGAGTGGCCACGACAGCAAGTGGTGCACGCAGTCGTCACACTGGAACCACACCCAGCGTGACGCGAACCCGGGGAACCACGAAAAGTCGGACGTGAGCGAGCTCGCCGCAACGCTGCACTTGCGGTGGTGCTGCAACAACTTGTGGTACACCGACGCGGGGATGTGCTCTAGCTCTTTGACGTACGGACCGAACATGGGCGCACGGAGCGTGTACCGCGCGGCGACGCGCGTCTCCGCTTCGAACCCGAAGCGGTACGCGATGGCGAACACGCGCAAAGGCTCTTCTTCGAGGAACAATGGCTGCACGAGCAGGCTCCGCACCCGGTTCATCATCCCCTTCATCCCAAACTTACGCATCATCTCTAGCACGGCTTGGATGTCGTCGAGGTTCTCGAGGATGGGGTTGGAAAAGGGGTAGCAGTATTGGAGCACCCGCTCGGTCGTCACCCCGTCTTCGACGAGGTCGATGGTGTCCCGTCCGCCCTCTTGCCTCACGACCAAACCCTCGAAAGCGGGTGATGGCGAGGAGCTCCCCAGCACCAGGCAGCGCTTCAGCAGAGGCGACGACATGGTTAAGAAGAGCTTGTGAACGGCGAACAACGCGCCGTCCGAGGTGCGCAGCGTGAGATCGGCGTCGCCGCCGTCAAAGGGAGAGCGATAGGGCGTGAGTTCGAGCGTCAGAGTCGACTTTGTTTCGACGAAGGCCTGCGACATGGGTAGGGCGGGTGGATGAGCTCGACTGATTGCGTTTCCGATGTATAACTATCGCAAGGACACGAGTCCTACGTCTTACATGAGGCTCAGGTCAGTTGTACACATGTCAGGGCGATGCAGATGATGCAGGCACCTGCGATTGATAAACACGAGGCAATGGCAAAAGATGATTCAATCGAAGGTGGGATTCATTGCGGGAGAAACACACACACACTTGAGTTTGGAAAGCTCCTTGCGGCTTCACGTACGGTTTTCATACAGGGGCAGAACTAACCCAGGGTCGTTGTGCTAGTACGTTTGTTTGTTTCGGAAGCGACCACCAAACACTGGCAGTGATCAGCACCTTGTTTTTTGCAATCATTCATCCGATCATGACATGCGTTAAACATGCAATACGACGCTCTAGGACGAGTGCCGACCTGGGACGCCTCACAACTGTCACTCCAATCGTCCTACCGAATCAAATCATGAAGCGTCCTGATTGCTAGAGGGCAATGACAATGACGTCGAGAAGAAGCTACAAGATAAGATCACTCGTGGCGTCATGCATGATGCAGCACCACGCTGCGCTGACAAAAAAGATCTCCACCTCAAACACTATTCGTGCGTCATGGGCACAGTTCTTCGTCATACTGCATGCTTGCTCAGGCTGTCGCCAAGGCAGACTCTGCTCTTGAACGGCTCCGCATCAAGAATAATCGAAGGCGAAGAAGGCGGTGTCGTGAACGCAGTTATGTATGAAAACTCGTGTAGGTCGAATGACTCGGATGCCGATGTGTTGGTATCCATCCCAGGGGATTCAAGGTCGTCCGTGTGTGGGGTTCGGCGGGTAACGGAAGCGACGGTCGAAAAGGGGCTCTCGGACAGAAGCGCGTTAGGTCCGCCAGGATTAATGTCCGCGTACTTGGAAACGATTAGCGGCACGTTCTGTCGCGCCATGGCTGGCATTGCCTCTTCCGCTCTCAGGCATGCCGCCACTTTGCGTCCTTGGCATCGACCTAGGACCTTTGGGAAGACCCTGCGACTCATGAGCATGAAGTTGTTCCTCGGTGTTCGCAGGACGTTCGCTGGCTGACCTGCGGGCCTCTTCAAGTAGCCTTTGATGTACAGCTCCTCCTTGAACGTTTCGCTAGCTAGTGGAGCCAGATCAGGACCATCTCGGCTGGTGTCGTAAGTCACGGCAAAAGAACGCAAGCTTGTTGGTCAATGGATACATACCTATTTTCAGAAGTAGAGCTATTTGTGTTGCCAGGCGAGTCATCGATTACGCTGACAATCGTCATTACTTGCGCGATATCGCAAGAGTCGTCCGCCCGAGATGCATCCCCCTGAAATTTGGCGACTAAAGAGTAATCGGGACTCGCCCTTGTCGCCACCGTCGAGTCACCCACGCCAGCTGGAACTTGGAAAGGGCTGTCGTTGTCATCGATCGGTCTTTGCGAGTGAATATCGCGATGACGAAGCACGATTGATCCAGCGTCGGCGGTGACTCTCGATGTCTTGACAACCATTAGTTCGTTCCTGTCGTTCGGCGGGGTGCTGGCCAAGTTCTCTTCGGCTGCGACGAGGACAGGGTCTGAAAGCGATATGAGCAGCCGGTCCGGTGGAATGGTGTGGCGATCGTGCGCATGTCCGCCAGGGGCGAAGTAGAGCTCCTGTTTGGTTCTTGTCGAGGAACGGGATGGGAAGCGATTAACGCGGCGAGAGATAAGGGAAGCGAGCGTCAACGGCATCTTGGCGGTGCTGATGGAACGTTGGAGGGACCGGTGGCCGTGTGCAGTGGGTCGGGTGCAGGTCCAATACTGGACCGTGCCAACCGGGTGGCTGACTCGGCAGTGAGGCTGACTCGTCCTAATTGGGTGTTGATGCAATGGACATGGACGTTGCCCGGTATCCAAACCATGTATCTGTGATCGCCAACTCGTGACACGACATGATACAGTATAGCCTGAGTCACGCGAAAGAGATCCGTAGGCTGACACGAGGACAATCCAGCAGTCGCTCGATCACTGGAGGAGGCATGAAAGGCGATAATTTTGGCGTTCGGACTGGGGTTCCTTGAAGCCGGTAAACACACAGGGGAACGTTGCTGTACGTGGGGAACGTTGACGCGCGACGGTCAACCGGTGACCTCTGAGCTGTGCCTGACATGTCACATCAGATGCGAACTGACGACCTCCCCACCTTTGCTGGACGAGTTTTGAACGTCTCTGACTAGAGGAGGAAAGGAGGTCAAAGTTGAGAGCGTCCGTTGAACTAACAATAATCTGGGTGAAACACGCCACCTACGTACTGGATAATCCGAGTCGTACCATAACTTGATATGATTTTCGGCAAATTTTTCGTTATGTAAATTCGAATCATCCCTCCGGACATATATAAGACCTCTCCCCGTCGCTTATCATCCTTGTCCCCCGTCCCAGTTCTCACTTATTCCATGGCAATCCCACCCGTGTCCGCCGTCGCCTCCGAAGAACAACACTATGACATCCCCCGCCCAAAGGATGTCGGTATCCTCGCCATGGAGGTCTACTTCCCCAGCAGGGTTCGTATCGTTCACGCGACATCTCCATGTCAACTCACTGGCCATTAGTGTATCTCTGAGGCCGAGCTTGAGGTCTTCGACGGAGTTGCTGCTGGAAAATACACCATTGGTCTCGGCCAAGAGTACATGGCTTGCTGCGATGACCGTGAGGACATCAACTCCTTTGCTTTGAACGGTGCGTCCTGTCCCATCACGTCTTGGTCGTCGTATTGACGAGTTCCGTGCAACAGCCGTCAGTGGTCTTCTTGAAAAGTACAACATCGACCCCAAGAACATTGGTCGTATCGACGTCGGCACCGAAACCATCATCGACAAGTCGAAATCCGTCAAAACTACCCTCATGGACCTCTTTGCAGAGTCTGGTAACTTTGACATCGAGGGTGTCGACTCAAAAAATGCTTGCTATGGTTCTACCGCAGCCTTGTTCAATGCCGTCAACTGGATAGAGTCCACCTCTTGGGATGGTCGTTTGGCTGTTGTCGTCGCCGGTGATATCGCAATCTACGCAGAGGGAGCCGCACGACCTGCTGGAGGTGCAGGTGCATGTGCCATCCTAATCGGCCCAAACGCACCAGTTGTGATAGAACGTAAGCTGTTGAGCATCGGTCTCATGCTAACCCGATTTGACGTTCATTTTGCTAGCCATTCACGGCAATCACATGACCAACACGTACGACTTCTACAAACCCAAGCTGGATTCCGAGTATCCTGAGGTGGATGGCCCAGTCTCTGTTACCACATACATCTCCGCTCTTGATGCATCTTACGCGCGTTTCCGCGAGAAGACTGCTAGAGCGAAGAAGCTTCACCTCGCCAATGGCCATGCAAATGGCAAATCCGAAAAAGGGTTCTCCCTTGATGATGTGGATTATGCTGTGTTCCATGCCCCCTACGGCAAGCAAGTCCAAAAGGCTCTCGGGCGTTTGATTTACAATGACTTCGTCAACTCTCCCTCGGCGCCCCAATTCGCCAGCATTCCTTCTCCCGATGCCATCCTCGCTACCTCTTACACGGCATCGCTTACCGACAAGAACCTTGAAAAGACGTTTATCGCCGCATCCAAGGCCGTTTACGCCAAGAAGGTCGAGCCGGCTATGCACTCTTCAAAACGTCTGGGTAACATGTACACTGCCTCTCTCTATGGCTGTCTTGCCTCTCTTCTCTCTTCTGTTGAGCCTGCCGAGCTCAAGGGCAAGCGTTTGAGCATGTTTGCTTTCGGTAGCGGTTGTGCATCAAGTTTCTTCACCCTTCGTGTCAAGGGTGACACGTTAGAGATACGGGAAAAGATGAACCTGCTCAAGAGATTGGCAAGCATGAAGGTCGTTCCTTGCCAGGAATACGTCGATGCACTTGCTGTAAGTCTCACTCTTACGTTCACTCTATCATGCTCACCTCTTTCGGATCAGCTTCGCGAGAAGAACCACAATGCTGTCAACTACACGCCAGAAGGCTCGATCAACAACATCTGGCCTGGAAACTTTTACCTGGAGTCTGTGGACAGCAAGTTCCGCAGGAGATACGCTCGCGCTCCAGTCGCCCAGCAATCGTAGGGTTGCTCGTTTCACCGACACGCATCTAGATCATTTTGAGCTTTAGATATTACTTGTATGATTTGTAGGCTATCTGGGCGAGTGAAACATTGATAAGATCTCCCTGATTGCCGACAAAGTGGATGCTGGTGGCCGCATCGGTGTCTATATCTTCGGACGATCAGACCCTTGTTAGTCTTTGCCCAGATCCAATGATGTGAGCTCCTTTGCCCATCAATAACACCATAAGAGGTTGGACGACCCCAAGATGAGCCCCAGCCCACGCACCATGTCACACACTCCCCTTGTTTCGAGAACGGCGCAGGCCCAGGGGCCCCATGGGGCGAGTGCGAGCATTCACGCGAGCCCGTCGCATCTTGGCGGGTGTTGCTGTCAGATGAAGTCACTGGACATTTGTCCCTCGAGACAGGTACTGTGTCTTTTACTTTTGGTGTTTCATCCGTCTATCGTACCCTGATGGCCATCCGGGTTGTGCCAAGCTCACGAACTCACCGCTTTAGCGTACCCCAGGTTACTACGCGAAGAAATCGCTTCTCCAAATAGAAAGAAGTGCACTCGCCTTCCATTAACAAAGATGCCTACGATTATGGTATATTATGCTGTGAATATACAATGTGTGCCGAGCAAGCAAACAAGACACCAAGTACCCCAGGACAGATCCCCTCACTTGCCCTCCCGCTCCTTTTCCACCCAGGCACCGAGCGCCGCGACCGCCTCAACCGGCCGCGTCTTGTGCATCATCAAGAACCCCTGGAGGCTCGCCATCGAGAACTCTCGCTCCGGCACGGCGAGCGCAAACTGCGCCGCGAGCGTCCGGATGCGATCTTGCGAGATTACTGGACCGCGACCGTTGTGCACGACGCCGACGTAGCTCGGTCGATCGGTCGCGGTCGCGGTCACGCTCGACTCGTCTTTTTCGGACGGCGTCTGGGAGGGGGACGATGCCTCGGAGAGATCAATGAGGTCGCTCGCTCGCCCGTCCTCGGTCGCCTCCGCGGCGTAGCCATTCTCGTATTTCATCGCAGAGGGGGCATAGAACCGCTTGAAGAGCTCCTCGGCCTGGAAACGGCTTGCGAGCTTGAACTCGATGTGCAGATCCATCCGACCGGGCCGGCATAGCGCCGGATCGAGCGAGTTGTACTTGTTCGTCGTCGCGAACAGGACTCGGCCTTCCTGCGCACCGATACCATCGAGCGCGTTGAGGAGACCGCTCAGAGACACGCGGTTGCCGTTGGGCGCGGGTGGCGCGCTGGGATCGGGGTCGCTTTGTGGCTCGGCGGTGTCAGCCTTTTGGGTGGAGGAGCCCTGTGAGTTTTCGCGGCTGAGACCGTGGTGGAAGGCAGCGTCGATGTCTTCCATGAGTGCGATGCATCGCTCGGGGAGAGCTGAGATGAGCTCGGCGAGACCTGTGTCGTCCAGACCGGAACGAGAGAGAGAGACGATGTACACATTCAAGCCCAGTTCGCCTGCGATGCTGTGGATGAGGGATGTCTTGCCAGATCCGGGGGCACCATACTGAAGGGAAGGTAAGCCTTCTACCAAATACGAATTCAGGAATACGAACGAGTAGATATCCACGACGGAAGGGAATGCCTCGCTCGGCGTACCACTCCTTGTTGTTAAGGAAGTCTTGAACATCCTCGACAACAAGTTCCGTAATTCCAGGGTCTAGGATGATGGAGTTGAGCGGACGCTTGGGGCGCGTCGCAAGCTCTCTCCAGCCGTTGCCACTGCCATCACGAGTGATGAGGAGGTGCGTCCAAATGGGAATTCGAATGGCAACGCACCTGTGAAATCTGTCCGAGACGAAGATGGTGATCTTGTCTTTCTGAGCCTCGATGTACTCGGTCTTGGCTTCTTGGAGAATCCCAGCAAGAATGCCGTGATTGCGGGTCATTATACTGGGAAAGTGTAAGTACAAGGCTCTGCCACGTGATGACGTGGACACCGACCTCATCGTGAGCTTTTCTCGAGTGGACCAGCCGCCACGCTGCGATTCGATGGAGCGTGTGACACCCATCCAACGGTATTTGTACCACAGGGTATACGACTCTGACACGGCGGGGATATAAGCGACCTTGCGCGCGTGGGTGTTGGAGTCGTCAGACTCGAAATGGACCGTTTGGAGATCGAAATTGCTGGTGCTGATCTGTACGTTGCGTGCTCTTTCTGTGAGGGTGGGTGAGCAACGCCAGGCGCGGTGTCACGGAGGGGCAGACGCACTCCACGAAGGTTGCTTGGACAGCCAAAGCATGATCCATTCTGTGAGATGTAAGTGCTAGACGCACGAGGGCGAGTGATTACGTACGAAAGCTGGCGTCGTCGTCCTCGAAGACGGCGGTGATGAAGAAGGCATTGATCAATGCATACCAGAGGGAAGCCAGCAACCTGCGCGCCGTCTCGAAGAGGCTGCCGATGATGAGGAGGATGGCCCAGTCGTGGAGCGCAGAGGCGGAGAAGAGCAGTCGTATGGTGGTCGTGACGAGCTCGAGTGGCCCTGGGGGAGGAGAGGAGGGCGAGAGGGGTGCTGTCGCGTTGTCGCCATTGGCAGCGAGTAAAGCCAGTTGCTCGACGACCTGCTGCAACGAGGCCATGACGAGTCGCAGTGAGGGAAGATGCTGGCTTTTTATACCTCACATGACGAAGAGCCGGATGCTGTGTTGATCGAGTCACACCATGACCTCGCTCGACCTGACTCATGTGCGATGTCAGTCCCAACCTCGTTAGCGCGCGCGCTGCTGACCTCTATTTCCAGACGATGCCTCCTCGCCCACCTCGCTCATATTGGCGCTCGTCACGTTGAGCCCCATCCTGCTCATGGTACGTGCAGCATCCTCCCACTGCAACACCGCCCGACTCTTGCACTAGCCCGCATACGCTGCCCTCGCCGTACAAACGCGCGAGCTCACCATCATCAACATGTGGGCTGGCCAGTTCCTTTCCGAAGCGTTCAACTGGTTCTTGAAACGTGTCATCAAAGAGCAACGCCCGAGCGGTGCGTCACCTGATCCCCGGCGACAGATGTCCGAGCGCTGAACGTGTGTTTTAATACAGACAGTCACCTCCATCTGAACGGGTATGGCTTTCCATCCTCCCACAGCCAGTACATGGGTTATTTTGGTGCATTCTTGCTCTGCCACGTGTATTTTCGCCATCGGTTTGCCCCGTGCGGATACCCTTGGCTCGATCGGGCATTCAGGCTCGGAACCTACTTGGTCATCGCGGCGTGGGTCACGCTCGTCGCTTACTCGAGGTACGTTGCTGTCCTCGGCGCAGTTCTACGAGATGTAAATGCTAGTTCCGCTAGGGTGAACCTGTTGTACCATACACCGCATCAAGTGATATGGGGACTCGGCATCGGTACCGGCCTCGGTCTGGTACATTACGTCCTGACTGAACTGCTCCCCTACACGCGCCCACACTCCGTGTTCGGACGCGCACGCGCAGCCATCCTTGCTCATCCTGTGGTGGTATGGTTGCAAGTCAGGGACGGATGGGCGATATGGGCGGACGGTGGACGACAGGTGGAATGGAACCGCTGGAAGGCAGCCTATGATCAGTCACATAGACGCTCTGATTGACGCGGGGCTTATACCACGATCATATCGTATTTGCTGTACAAACTCACACCAAGTACTGGCATGTCGCACACCCGCTCTCGACATGTTTCCAGCCATCTGGCAACGTCTGACCCACATCATGTCCATCTCGACGCTCCCGCAACCCCCCATCCCGATCCTGAGTTCCATCCCGGCATGCAGATCATGGCGACAATCCGCCTTTGATCAAAAAAGGTCTGTCGGCTTCGTGCCCACGATGGGTGCGCTGCACGACGGCCACCTCTCTCTCGGTCAGTACATCCGAGCCCTCTTACACACGCTCACCCCACCCAGTCCGCAGATCGCTCCACGAAAACGACCTCACCGTCGTCTCCATCTTCGTCAACCCCGCCCAATTCGCACCGCACGAAGACCTCGGCACCTACCCGCGCACGCTCCCGCACGACCTCGCGCAGCTCGCACGACAGCAAGTGACCGTCTCTGGCACCCTCCGCACGCCCTCGGCGGTGTTTTTGCCGAGCGTGCAGGACATGTACCCCTCGGGGATCGACCAGGACGTCGCCCGCCAGCGCGGGACGTTCGTCGACGTCAAGGGGTACACGCACCAGATGGAAGGCGCGAGCCGGCCTCACTTTTTCAGGGGCGTCGCGACGATCGTGACCAAACTCTTCAACGTCGTCCAGGTGCGTCCACGTCCACGCGCGGTGCGTGCACACCACGGACTTGGCTGACTTGAACGTACGTGGGAGACAGCCGACGAACGCGTATTTCGGGCAAAAGGACATTCAGCAGGCGATGTTGCTCCGTCGGGTGTGTCGTGACCTCCTCCTCGCGCATCCGGACGCTGCGCGTGTGCACGTCGTCCCGACGGTGCGGGATCCGGTGGATGGGCTGGCGCTGTCGTCGAGGAATGCGTACTTGTCGGTCGAGGAGCGGGCGGTGGCGAATACGCTCTACAGGGCGTTGCAAGCGGCCGAGTCGGAGTGGCTGGTGGGGGAGAGCAAGGAGGCGTGTATACGCGCGGCGGAGGTGCTCGTGACGGGCGTGGTCAAAGAGGCTGCTGCGAGAGGTGTCGCGATGAAGCTGGACTATGTGGAGATGAACTATCCGGACAGCTTCGAGGTCGTGGACGGTCAGTCACGAAGGGGGGACGAAGCTGTGATATTGAGCGGGGCTGTTTGGGTCGGCAAGACGAGGTTGATCGACAATGTCGTCGTCGGTGGATAGTGGCTGTGTAATTCATCTTGACCTCAATGTCCCGCGTAAGGCTGAGCGCTGGAACGCGCCCCGATTGTCCACAGCTAGCGCGATTGGCGACGTCGCGTCCGTTCGTACACCAAGTCTGTCATTTCGGTCGTCTTTCGCGACGAGTCTCATCGACACACAGATCGACATCGTCTTCCCAGCGCATGCCGCGCCAGATCACGCCTTCACCGCTCTCAAAACGACCTACTCTACCGCCGAGTGCACCCTCTCCGAGCTCTACGAGCACGCCTCCCGCCTAGTCACCCCAGACGTGTCCGTCCCTCGCGCCGCTGACGTGCTCGTCAGACCCTTCACAGCCCTCCCCATCGAGCGCGACGCCGACGACACGTGGTGCATCGACCCCCGCGGTGTCCTCACCCTCTCCATCTCCAAGGGCCTCTACGAGCAACTCGGCCTCGTCGGCACGCGGCTCGCGTTCAAGGGCTGTCCGGAGCGCTACGGTGCGTCCCTCCCCCCTTTCCTCCAAGGTCTCACCCGGACCCGATCCGAGCAGTGATACGCGTCCCGCTCAAGCGCGAGACAGCGGGCGTCAAGGCGCAAGCGCGCCATCGTGCTGCGCTCGCGCTGTGGGACCGCACCCGGGCCACCCAAGGCCGCCCGCGATGGCGCGTCGCGTACCTCCCCTCCACGCCCACGCCCACGCCCACGCCGACGCTCGAGGGATGCACAGTGGTGGACGTGACCCCAACCGTGCGGCGCGACCCGGACGTCCACGTCCCCCACTTCAGCGCGCTCGTCCAGGCTGGGGACGACACCACAGCAGACCACCACGAGCGCGTCGAAGCGCTCTGCGAGTGGGTCGGGATGGCCTGTCTGGGCGCCCAGAGGCACGTTGACCCCGCGTCGGCTTTCCGGACGTGCTGACACCGCCGCGCAGACTACGCACCAACGACCGCGTCGACGCGTACGTCGCGCTGTACGCCCCGCCCGAACCAGCGTCGATCGGCGACGTGGTGCACGTCCGCTGGAAGGGATGCATGGGCGCCGAGTTCGTGCAGTCGGTGATTGATACTGCTACGTAGGTCGTCTTTGGGTGCTCGGGGATCGACTGAGCGAGCGTTGTGTAGGGCGATGTTGGCGACGTCGACGGCGAGCGGCGACAAGGACCCGTTTATGGCCATCACGTTGCACTCGAGCCGCATGACGCCTGTGTCGTACTTGCCAGCGTCACCGGCCAAGGAGGCACCCCCCAGGCTGCCAGGTCCGGACGCAGAAGACACGGTGTGCGTGTTGCTCTCCAAGTCGACATGGGCGATGGTCGAAAGCATAGGCAAGTGGGACGCACGATGGGGATGATGCACAAGTTGGAAAGCGATGCGATTCGAGAACCGAGTCCTAAGCTAGTCTAATCTAGTCACTTGCCGCGAACACAACAACTATAGAAAGCACATGATGGTACAGCAAAGCGTGCGTCGTAGTACTTTGCGGGTCATTGTATATATGAAGGATAAGTGAGCGGATTAGATGTGCGTATCAGAATATAAATGACGGCAGATGCGTCCAGGTATGTCCCTCGAAAGCCTAA
>QFES01007428.1:0-19435 GCA_003316375.1 Tylopilus plumbeoviolaceoides
TTGAACTCGACATTAACTTTCTGGCTCCCAGGGCCACCGTAACTATCGAAAATGTAAAGGCAAGGATACGACCTGAAATTGGAGATTCACACCAAGAATAAAACAGGGTACTTGGTCCGTCCGGAATCGTCCATATGAGGTGGTCGCATTTCCTTCACGTTGAGCTCTGAGATCCGAGTAAGCGACAAGTGTTTGAAATCGGAACAATTGGTTCACCATAACCATCGCTATCAATCGTCGAGTACGTGATGGTTGCCGCTTCAAATTCTCCGAGGGTTATGTTCAAAGCGGCATTATCAGTGAGGACATAGTCAAAGTCTGTAAACAAAGAATGGATCACAAGCTCCTTTTTTGAACACCGAAATTACCTGGTCTGCTGACATCCACCACCCTTTGCCACGGTACGTTTGGACCCGCATAGTGTAGTAGAAAAAATCCAGCGCCAGGTGAAAAGCTGGCGGAATAGAAAGACGGCGTCGAATTGTCAGTTAGGAGGGTGGGGGAGACCACTGAGTCACTCTTCGGTGATGAGATCGGAACTGAATATAGATGACGTTCAATAGATGAACGGGCAGCTTGGAAATAACTGTTTGAACGTATTTCTTTAGCATCGTGTTCCGACTAAGGAAACGGACATTAAAAAATTAGAGCTCACATCAATCCCCGCTGGATGTCCACCGCTTGAATACCGTTTGTAACCTCCCAGGTACCAGAAGTAAGGAAACGGGGCGTTGAGGAAGTGGCAGGGTCAAAGAGGGCGATATGATCATACCCATCTTTGGTGGGCACGATGTCCAAGTAAGCGGGAGAATCACCAGATCGCAGACTTGCGGGAACGGGATAGATATTCTGGCCCTGCAAGAGTGCGGATCACATGAGTCGTAGGGCATGCATCAGCTAAAGGTTTACTAACCGCATCAATCCAACCCTCATCACCCTCTTCACCATCGACGCCAAGCTTTCTCACAACTTCACCGGTTACAATTCCGCCGAAAGCTGTTGTACGCAAATCAAAGAGTACGACGTTCCCGTGATCAGCGGCTCGTGTGACTTCCTTCAACACCAAGGTTGAATTGTCAACCCAAGTCACCTGGTTGATGATACTGTTGTTCGAAGGGAAACGATTCGACCACCTCAAGTCAACAACAACCTGGTCTGCAGCAGTGGTCAATACAGACTCCGGCTGACTCAGATAAGCCTCAAGATCAAAAACGTGCACTGATACGAGAGGGTTATGATAGCTCGGCTTTGGGTATTTAATCGCCACATCTTCCGTATATGGGATAACGGCATAGGAATCTTCAGTTGGATTGTAGATAGGAAACTTGTATTCCTCAACAGCGGTTTCATCAAGGCGGAGAAATGCGACTTTGGATGAGTCAGGAGACCACCAGAGAGCGAAATCCTGCGAAAGAACTTCCTCCTCGTAGATCCAGTCCGGTACACCGTGAAATAATGATGCGTTGCCACTGGTGGTTACCCGGATAGGCGAGGTCGACGCACTACAAGCTAGCGTTAAAGGCACGTTCGTGGGTTCTCAATATAGACTCACGATGGCGACGGAAGAATATATAGATCATTGGAAGCAACGAAAGTAATTGATTCACCAGTAGGCGACCAGGTTGCATATGCCGTTACTGGGGGATTAGTAGGCGGAAGAAGCGGAAAGGTGGTCTTCGTCTCCAGACTATGAATGTAGTAATTGCCGAAGCTCGAGTGTCTCCATTGCTGTCAGTATGTGAGATGTCTGTCCCCCAAACACGGAGAACTCGCCCAAACCTTGAGATGATCCGCTTTGACAAGAATATACTTCATGTCCGGAGAAAGTTTCCAAGTGGTCCATGGAATTATTTGACCGTTCCCCTTCAAGCAAAGTCAATGAGAATGTGCCTGGTGGGTAAAGAAGTGACTATATACGTCTTTGATGTCAGCAATTGAAACCAATGGAGTGGTTGTATTTGTCTTGAGGTCAACGAGTTGAATTTGCCCGTTTTCAAAGGTTGAGAAAATGCCATCGCCGGCTAACGCTACTTGAGTGATGAAAGACTATAACACGTCTTATACACACCTTCAGGGACCCAGTGTAGGTCCTGAATGTGCTTGCTAAAGGTGCCATTGAATATGTGGTCGAGAGATATTGTGCGCTCTCTTGATGCACGGTATGGGCTCCCATGATAAAGGTTGGTCGCAGCAAACACGCCAAGGCAGGCAGACAGGAAGATCAGCGATGCCAGAGAGTATATGAGATACCTCAAGGCAGCAGGCCGCTAAACGTCAAACGTCAAACGGATATGAGCCCCGAAGTAGTGTGCTGTGGCAAGTACTGACTTTACCACCTCCCACTCTCAAGCCGTTCCCTGGCTCGGAGTCTTCAAATCCATCAGAGCCAAATACTCCGCCGCGTCCGGACTTATCCAGAAAGCGGTCTTCGTCCTCGTCTGAGCTTGGAGGGTCGAATGATCCATTTCCGTAGTAAATGGGTGGTCGCACGATAAGCTCAGGGCTGGGATGACCGCGAGACTGTTGTTGAGAAGGAAGGTCTACCGGGTCTTCGTCCGCGTTGTCAGAAACGCGTTGGTACGCTGGGTTGGGCATGTTCGCCCCGCTGAACAAGTTCAAGTGGGCATTCAGTGGAAGCGATCAAGCTTGATTATGTAATATTTGATCACGTGTGATGCTCCTTAATGCACTGCCACAAGCAAAGTGCTGCCAGCACGTTACAACGTTAACATTGAAACGTCCAAGACTCCAAGCTCAAGGTCTTGGAAGCCCTGGGCTACACACGACTATGCCATCTCCACGGCAGTCCAGCTGGGACCCCGTCCTGCTGATATCTCAGGTATTTTACTGTTTTACTTCTTTGCAATTCGCTCATGCTCATCGCTAGATAATATCCATGCAAACCCTGCATTACCTTACGCTCTCTCTCCTCATCCCTCCAATGCTTACTATATTCGCGGAGCCAACTTCTCTCATGTATGAAGGAGGTGCCGCTAACGTCGGTACGTAATTCCATCGCCACACAACCGTAGGCAACTCAGTATGATTAGGCATGGTAATGGACTGGAGAGAAATGGCCGGCCAACCTACCGTCCGCGGTGTCCAAGGTGAAGAGCGATGGAGCTCCTATTATGGCGCATGGAGCGGCGGCAAACAAGTGGGTGGTGGTTGGGAAGATGGCAGATGGGACGGACGGACAGACCCTATACGTGGTTGGGTCATCGCAGCATCCTGGCTGATTGCTTCATCAGCAGAGTACGTATTCCATGGCGCGGTTCTTTCATGTTACTAACCCTCCTATCAATCAGCATTTACTACCTGTACGCTTTGATACGACGACCCCGTCTCATTTTGGACTTTGCATTGACATTAGCGTTCAATCACCTGGTACTCACGACATATTACTCCGCTTCCATTCCTACATCATTGTTCTTCTGGCTTGTCATGTTTGCAGGGTCGGCTTGGACGGTAATAATCGCGGAGCAACTTTGTGTAAAACGGGAAATGACGGAAGGGTTGGTCATATCTGCTCCTCGGGACGGAGCGGACGAAATGGAGATGGGTGGGCTCCTGCGTAGAGACTAGGTGAGCAACCTGCTTCTCTTAGTGTTTCCCTTCCAGTCTTATCATCATTACAGATGACAATACAATGTACCAATTATTGCGCATACTTATGACTAGATCTCTTCAGGGATGGACCTTCATTCTGGTCGCAGGGTTGCTCGGACATGAAATCACAACGATATGGTGCCTAAGCCGAGATATCAGAAGGACCTTTGCCGAACGACCGCAAGCTCAAGGTTTGCTGTCTTCACCAGCAACGTAGGTGGGTCTCCACTGTGACGCCGCCTGCGCACGTCCTTTTCCAGCAACTTGCGGGCATATGTGGCGTCTGCTTCACTCAGCCCTTGTTGCTCTATCTTCGCTCATTGCCAGCAATCAAAGTATGCATCCATTTAACTCCTGGACGTCGCGTCTTCTCATTGACGATTGCTTCCCGATGCCCCTCTCTCATCTCCGCCCATGGGCAACTCCGGCGAGATTCTCCGAAAACGTGAAGGATCTTTCCCATTGACAGTTGACTATTTTGGAAACCACCATCTCGTTGACCTATGCCATTGATGCTTAGCGACCCGGGCAGCCTCTCTACGTCAGCAGGTCGGCACTTCCCTTCAAAGTTTAAACATCGAGGCCACTATCGCGTTCGGAAGATCTAGTGATCGGACTAACTTAAGTGCGGACTTCACAATTAACAAAACACGGCGCCACTCTCACGAAATTTCCTGCCCGAAACCACATGTTCTTGGCCACTGACGAGAGTGGCGATGGCTTGCCTCGTCCACAAAGTTTCCGAATGGATTTTTCGACCACACGAGGGCGGCTGGGTGATCATCCGTGTCCACGAAGGTACGCCACTAGGTTACGTATGGAAGTCGACTTGAAACAATTCGTCATACTACGTTTGAAAGTGCCATGTCACGATTGCAAAGATAGCGCCGTTGTGCCCAGCTCCATATGTGGCGCGCCACCAGCAACCTGTGTCAACGAATGAAACATCTATCACGCGAGGATACTCTGCGGATATCTTGTCGCCTTGAGGATAAATTTTGCATGCAGAAGATGACTGGAGCTTATGATCAGATCCGAATTCTTCGCTTCTGACGAATGCTGTGGATTATCAGCACCATGTTGCTTATGCAGGCACCAATAAGCACTGCCATCTTGTGTCATGTGCGAGCGTCGAGCAAGACTCGGAGGAAGGGTGCATGCAGCAGTGCCTGTCAATGAACACTATTGCCTCACATGTCGCACAATAAAGTTTAAGGCCTTGTCTTGATGAGTCGGTCGACGCAGTCGATGTCATCGGTCTGACTCGGTCTGACGGAGTCCCATCCCGAGTCCCGACTTTATGAATGACAGGCTGCGGTGGCGCATAACAAGTCATGCATCCACACAGCCCCGTCTTCGCGTCAGTGGCTCCGTGTCAGTACAGGCCCGCAATAACGAGCTATAGCTCGTATCAAGCCACCAAATGACTTGTGGCAGAGCCTAGACCCTGGCAGAGTCAAACAGTATTAATAGGGTAAATACTCATGACTACCACCTTGCGCAAGAAAAATGCACCGAACTTTGGTGCATGTTTCGTCGCCTTCTCAGGGCCGTCAAAAGACGGATCTAAGCCAGTAGACTCAGTAGGGCTCGACCTTCGCTACCGATTGAATAGGGGCGAGGCAGAGGTCTCCAGATCTCATATTCAAGCCAGTGTGAGAACAAAGGCACGCCTGCACGAAGTTCCCTGCGCGTTGCCAGATGGAGACTAGGCGTAAACCCACCGCCTCAGGAGAGGGAGCTCCAGCGCGTTTCTGCAGCCGACTTGCCTCAGATTATTGAATGCGGCGGCGGTGGGACACAAAATCGCCACTTGGGCATTCCGAGATCCGGGACCTGCGATCCCTGCACGCTGTGAGCGTTATCTCAAAAAGGGATCTGGTTTTGTAGATCCGACATTTTCGTCTTTTTCGAGTATGTTTCCCGCCTGCTCAACTCCCTACAGAAACGACAATCTGGGGTACCCATCTCTCTGCAGTCGATTCCATTCTCTGAGCATGCTTGTGTGGTCCTACGCCCGCTTTTAATGTTGAGATGCGGACGACGGGACCTGGACCAATCTTGAGATCCAGGTATATATTGTTTACCCATGCGATCTTTCATTACGAGGGTGGGTGCCAGGCTTGGCCGACCTGCGGTTTCGTCATGTAAGGCTTCTATTCGTGGCCACTGACATTGGTGGCCCAGGGCCGCGTCAGAGTGCATCCGCTCGAAAGCACGCCATCATGATGTTGTCTGGCGGCTGCATCGTGGTGGTCAGTGAGTGCAACACGGTGTGTTCAATGATGGAGAGACGAGAGGCGATCTTCAAACGAGATGATCCAGCCTGGATACTGTAACAATGTTGGGGGCGTCAGTTCCTGGGTACTACGTGCCGTAATGAACGGGAAGCGGGCCACATGTAATTGTCCGCCACAACTTCGCAGGAGAGGGGGGGTCGTATCGCGACGCCTCTCATGGTCGAGCTGGTACATGGACGTAATCGGACAGGAGATGGTCCTCGTCGAGGGCAGATTCGCCGTATCTGAGTCCACCTCGAAATAGCCATCGAGTGTCCTCTCTCACTTCATAATCGCACGTCAGAACATCACCCAGGAATTCTCAATTGTTATTTTATTACATATATTTACCGAGATGCCATTCGTTAGTTGGGCTACCCTGCACACATACATATATTTGTGCACGAGGCACTCGATAAATCACTTAAATACCGACCGTGGCGAGAAGCCCACTGCCCGCTTCCTTCCTCTTCGCCGGCTCCCGTTGCAGTCATGGAGGCCTTGAAAAACATGCTCTCTCCACTCGGGATGAACACCAGCGCCATTCAGGATACCCTGGTATTATCTAACATTGCCATCTCCGTCACTTCGCACTCACCGCGCGCCATAGAAACTCGTTGTCATCGGAGGCACCGTCGAAACCGCAAGAAGAGCTTCTATCTCCGCCTGGAATGGTTTCGTCGACTGTACGTTTTTGACACCCTTGTTCGTTGACTCGCTCACCAACTCTTGACTGCAGCGTTCTTCCTCACCGCACACTTTAGCCAAGAGGATTATCCGTATGACTGGTGAGCATCGTCCTTTAACTTGAGTGGATTTTGGCACTGACTGTGGAGCGCAGGTTGATGCACTGGTTGTCCAAGGTGAGCGGGCTCGCACTATCGCAGCTTCTCGCTGCTCAGGCGCGGTTTAGCAACCGGCATGGGGCCGCAGTCGCGAATTTGAAATAACGACGCGCGCGGTCAGCCGCAATGGTCTCACGCAATCCACCACCGGCGACTTGGAAGAGGAAGACGAGGACGAGGACGAGGACGAAGCTGCTCTCGTACACGGCCGTCGAAAACGCAAGGTGGCGTTCATACCAAGTTTAGGTAGAGTTTAGCCACAGGTCGTCTTCCCAGGCCTGATGATAATTGGTGGCAGACACGACTCACACAATTTATTACCGTGGTCACTGGCTAAGGGTATGTATTCTACTATTATCGTATTCGACGATGTCCTCGGAGAACTCATTCGTCCACGCCATCGAAGATAACACGGACAAAACGTTACCCCGACTATGGTCACGGTGCATCTCTCAAGATCAGGTGGGTACTACTACTTCCCCGTGCATCTAGTTCAGCTCACATGGCTTTTAGTGTCGTCTCTCGCAATAATGACATTCTCAAGAAACTCGTCTTAGAAGCCAAGCGCGAGTACGAGAAAGATGCCGAGCACCGTGTCCACATTTTCATGGCTGATACGTGAGTTGGCACATCCGTAAGATGATGCTCCACTGACACAAGCGCGCGCTTATTAGAACCTATGGCTGTTGGAGATGGAACGGAGCACGCCAAAAACGGCCATTGAGTTCTATCGTGCTCCAGCCCGGAGTCAAAGATATGCTCTTGGCTGATTGCAAGGACTTCCTGTGTTCGGAGGACTGGTGAGTGCGATCTAGATGCTTCCCAGGCGTGATTATATAACGCATTCATGTTCATATAGGTATGCCGAAAGAGGTGGGTGTAAAATGCGATGCTGTGATAATTCCCGCTCATCGGAGGCATAGGTATTCCATTCCGCCGTGGATACTTGCTGTATGGTGTTCCAGGAAGGTATGGCAACTCACACGATACCATGCGCAGCCCACTGATCCTTCCGTACACAGTGGGAAGACATCGCTGATTCATTCGTTGGCTGGTGAATTGGGTTTGGACATTTATGTCGTCAGCTTGTCATCTAAGGGGTAAAGCTATTCATGGCTGCTGTTAGTCTGGGTCGTGCTGACAGCTTCACAGGATGAGTGATAATACGTTGACGACATTAATGGGACATGTACCGTCTAGGTCGGTTTATGTATGTTTCGTCTCAGGGACTATGCTGAGATATTCATTTTAGATGTATCTTGCTTCTTGAAGATTTGGACGCTGCTTTCACGCGTTCTGTCAGTCGTGATTCATCATCCACTGGCGTGCCAACCTCATCATCTTCATCATCATCGACCAACAACAACAATAATGATACAAATGATGGGTCTACGCTTAGTCTGAGCGGCCTATTGAACAGCCTCGACGGTGTTGCGGCGGCAGAGGGCCGGTAAGTGTTCCGTGCCGGCCTGTGCAGTTTTCGCTGATGTTCGCACCCTTGGACCTGTAGTCTATTGTTTGCCACGACGAACCATATCGAGCGTCTCGATCCAGCGCTTAGCCGACCAGGTCGCATGGACGTGTGGGTGAACTTCACGCATGCAACAAAGTGGCAGGCAGAAGGCATCTTCAAATGCTTCTTCCCCTCCAAGCCTGCTGCTGCCCCGTCATCGACAGGTGCCACGTCACAAGAAAAAACTGACGTGTCGCAGAAGAACCTTCCTATCCCCAAACGTAAGGCCCCCGGTCACGCGATCCCGATGCTGGAAGAAGCTGAGATTGCGGAGCTTGCCAAACGTTTTGCGGACGCCATTCCCGAGGGCGAGCTCAGCGTGAGTCCCCATTTGGAATTTAGGTTCTGTTCCCTGATGCCCGTGTCATCATAGGTGGCGGCGTTGCAAGGATACCTGCTGAAGAATAAAGTTCGCCCAAGGGAGTGTGTGGACGAAGTTGGCGATTGGTGTGTTGATACCGAAAGATTTGTGACAGGTGGTGACATCGTTCTCAGGATCCTTCAAGAACGTGAGACGCGCGAAAAGCTCAAGAAGGAAAAGGCTGAGGTACGTGTACGCAATGTGTATGTCAATGGCGGATGGTTGACATTTCGACAGCGTGAAGCTAAGGAAAAGAAGGAGGTATGTGGTGACGGTCCGGATCCTCGCTTTGACTGACCGACGCATGGCTTCCAGGCTGAGGAACGAGAACGTAAGGAGGTACAGTCTTTTTCCCATCTTCAACCTTCAGCTTTTGACCACGCCTCCGTAGAAGGAAGAGAAGGCTGTCAAGGAGGTAAATTCCAAACGTTTCTGTCGCAATGCTCGCATGCGCTGATCTGCTTTCCGAATCAAGCAAGAAGAGAAGGAGATGCGGGAGGTGAGTGCGACTCGTCATGCTTCACCCGGCGTTTGCCAACTTCTCTCCCACCCCTGTAGAAACTCGAGCGAAGGGATCGATCCAAATCTAAAAAGGCCCATCGCGCTGAAGTTGCGATGAAACTCGAAGGCTCCACGCCGGCCGCCGCCGCTCTCGCAAGCATGAGTTCTTCGTCCGCCGATGCCGTTATCCCTGTTATCCACAGCGAATCCGTGTCTTCCTCGGAGTCGGATATGAGCAGCGGGGGCATCGAAGCGGACACGGAGGAAAGCATGACGTCGGAGGAGGAGCCGGACAAGCCGGCCGACGCCACATCGGACACCAAGGAACCCACTACCAAGGATAAGTGGATTTCCGTTAGGGGTCAACAGCAGCAACAAGCGTTGTCTTCCGAAACCTGAGCGTCGCGTCTCGGTGTGGAAGGGCCGGGTCCGATGATGGCATAAATAACGTGGTGTGTGTGTCCCGTTCGGACTAGAGTGTTTCTGCCTTGAGATTGGGTTGGTTGGTGTTGTGGGGTTGATCGAGGCCCCCTGGTGGCCCGCTCACGCTCTGTTACCCCACACGCCTTGCCCGGTCTTGGGTCTTGTGCCGTTTGCGAGTACTTCCGAGCTTTGTGGCTTCGTGTCCGTACTTACCAGGTCCAATAAAGTAGCCGTATATTTTGGCAGTTACCTACCGTCTCTTTCAAAGGGCATGTCCTCGGGGCCCTGGAGGCACCATAGAGCATTGGTCGTATACATCTTAGACTCACTTCTGAAATCTCTGGGTCTCGTTGACAGCGGGGAGAACACATCCATTGAAGAAAAAATCCAATCCGGAAATGACAACAGATAACATGGAAAAAGCTGTCTATAGCGGTTTCAAATTGACGTCCGAGAGCGTCTTGAAAGCCTCCTTGTAGGCATCCAACAACGCTTTGACCCTCGTCCGCTCCGCGACCAGCGCCTCGTCCTCGTTCAACAGCTCCCCAAACAGCTCTGGCTTGTACAACGTCGCCACCAACCGATTCTGCACCTCCTTCGTCGAGTGGTTCACCAAAAAGTGCATGATCGCTTTCGGAACGAGGTCTTGTATGCTCTGCCGGATGATCGCAAAGTACGAGGCGATCAACGACCGGATGAGTGCCGTCTCCATCTCTTCGCGTTGTGTCAGGTGGGAAGTGCTGCTCGACCCGGACACCTATAACGGGACGTCCCCGAACCAATCCTCGTCAGCCCTGACAGGACGGAACGAGAGAACCAGTGAAAAGACACGCGTTACTCACAGCCTCGATGTGTTTACCCAGGCTTCTCATGTCATAGGCCGCATTATTGCCCTCCAGTGCGCGTTTACTAGCCATGAGCCCGGTGGGACCAGCCGTGTCCATGCTGGATACGTCTCGACCCGTTGGCGTGGGGGTCAGGCTTCCATGTGAACGTTCGAGGCTAGATCCACCGACCGGACCGGGTCCGTTCTGTCCAAAGAAGTAATTTAAGAACGTTTCCCGTGCAGTGTGAGGCGATGAGCTAGGTCCGCTTAGATGAGTGTGGGATTGGATGGTCGGGTGAGCGGATGAGTGCCGGGGACCATGATAGGGCTTTGAGGAAGGTTTGGTGGAAGCACCAGCGCCAGCCGCAGAGGAGGAACCTGTGGTGGGGCGGGCTCGATCGTGGAGCGTTGCGGATACTGACCGTCCGTCCCGGGAAGGAATGCCGTTCACACCCGTCGGTTCTTCAGTGGACTCCTCTTCCCCATCTTCAGGCGTCTGAGTGCCATCGGTTGGTTCAGCGCTAGCGGGCTAGCGTAAAGAACGGGTGTGTTGCAAATGAGCCACAGGAAGCGTACAGGATATCAATCATAAGACTCATCAAAGTGTGGATAGAGCTTACACGTGGAGGAATTGATTGTTTGGAAGCTTGCGATGTCGCTGCTTGTGCGGCTACTGCGGAGCCCGAGATAAACGCCGGATGATTGGTATTGATATACGAAGCCTGAATCTCAATGAGGCTTTGTGCGTAGTCGGACGTGGGACCAAGACGTTCGCGTAGCAGTTCTGATACGCATTCAATCAGTTGCGCATGTAGGCGGGGGAATCTCTCTAAGTCCTATCCGAATTTCAGAGATATAGAACAAGGAGCTTTTATAAATTGATGAAACGCCGTACCGGGCTTGTGCAATTATGGCAGATTTTGACAAGTTCTTCATAGACAAGCTCTACACAGCGTAGGCTCGGTGCTTCTAATAGTTTTATCTGAGGCTTCACCAATAGATCAAACGCCGCTTCGGGAACAAAAAGGCTGGGCCGTGGACCTGTGGAATTCCGAATTGCTGTACGGATGTCTTGAACGTCCAAGCCCGCTGCAGAGTCTATCGAAGCGAGCGCATGGCCAAAGACGTCATTGAAGATATAATATATTCGTGCACCACCTGATAATTCCTTGGTGGACATATCGACTTTGGTCCCCTCGATGGAGGCAATGAAGTCGTGAGCGAATTGGTTCATGAGGCGTAAGATTAACGCCCCTTGCTAACAAGACGATGGATAATTAAGTCAACCGTAATTAAATTCCAACCCACCTGGTTCTTGTCGCCGAAGATTGCGGCATCACCAAACGAGTTGAGTTCTTGCTGTGCTTGACCCATCAGGGTGTTCAAACGAGCCTTCATATCGGGGAGCTTCTCCCTTATATGGTTTATCAGAACCTGGTGTGTTGTAATTGAAATCGAATGTTATCCGTTATCACCCTCACGCACCTGATTCAACGTCCGGGCGAGATACTTGGTCCCACTTTTATGTGCAATATTTCGATATGCGGCGTGGCTTTTGAAGAACTCGACTTCCGAGTCAAGAGCATCCGCCATACTCTTCTCCGATATGATATCCTGCTGGCTTCTGTTGACAACCCCAATGAAGCCTAGCTTAAGGGGATATACGCGTCCAGTCAGGATATCGAGCGCATTCGTTCCGGCATCCATAATGTCGAGCTTCGTCAAAACACCAATCGTTCGACGACCTTGGGGATCAACACTTCGCGCAAGCTTCAGTGAATCGGAGTTAGCAAGGTCGACGTTGGCAGGGGAGACAGCAAGAACGACGCTTTCAACCATGTCAATTAAAAATTAAGAGCGGCAATGTCTCGCTCACCTGTTCGGCGTTGAGATATACTCCGTGACGAGGCTTCTAATCTGACGCTCGATATCGCTCGGTTGGTCGCCCACTGGAATCTTGAATGGGAGTCAACTTGGCTACAGAAGAACTCTATGACTATGGCAAGTACATACTTTGGTCAATCCCGGCAAGTCTACCAAGGTCAGATCCAGGACGTTGGGACTGTATATCCGGAGCGAGATCGGCAGGCGGCTAACTCCCTTGTTCTGCCCTGCAACACGATACGTTTCTTGTTCGATTTCCCGACGAACTTCGTTGAAATCGGTGAAGCGTTTGTCGATGTGGAGGAATTGGCACCATTCGGTATAAGGAGGTGGACTCGAGGAGGGATCCGGAACGGGAGTGTGGATGAGTTGGAGGACGAGGGGTCTGCGTGTAACAATGCCTTGACCGCGGGGAAGGAAATCTCGTCCAACGATGCTATGAGCGAATGGAACGTCAACGGTGGGAAGAGGAGCAGGGCCCGGGACGCACTTTTCTAGCACGCTGGATTTACCCGCCGACTGGCTGCCCACCTAAGTGAAGGTCAGGGGTTGCTTTGTCTGAACTGTAAACGACGTACTACTACTAATTGGGGCATATCCAGCTCGCCACCTAGGCGACATTGTATCACCCGCTGCCCAAACGTATGAGTGTACGCACCGAGATTGGTGAAAGTGTCCTGAAGGCGATTTACGAGCTTGATGAGGTCCGAGTCCATGTTGGTTACGGGCTGAGACGTTGGCGGGAGGAACTAGCGTTTTATGCTTCCGAACGCGTCTCCGACTCATCGCGCCAACGCGTCGCCACGGCCTGCCATAGTTTGCTCTTGTTTGGCCTTATGGATTCACTCAAGGGAACAAACAGAATGAATCTCTGTACATTATCTAGAAACTAGCTATGCCCTGGTATCCGTTCAGATTGCCTTCTCTTTGACGAGGCCTAGTTCAAGTATGGCGCATGAGGGGGGAACATCAACAGCGATGACTTGGCCACTCACGTTCGACCTCTACAATGGCATTGGTCAGAATCTCTTTCTGCGTCTTTTCGTCCTTGAGACTAGTCAGGACTTTTGAGATGATGGTCTTGGCAAGTTCAGCCTGTTCGCTCTCCTTCTGCTGTTGTTCGTAGCGAACCCAGCTATCAAGGACGGATTTGAGCTCGCTGGCCAAGGTGACCTTTTGACGCTGTACGAATGCCTCATTCTCCAGCTTGGCAGTCTCCTACAACACGATCATGATATATTCAGACAGAAGGAACTGCTAGTTCACCTTTGAGAGAGCGAAGAGACCCTCGGTGAGTGAGACGACGTCCTTCATTTGCTCGACAGAGTTGATGCGGTCCTTGACGGCTTGGGTGTGTCCAGCGCGTGCATCATTGAGGACGGCCTTGATGCGGTCAATGTGACCGTTTGCCCAACCCTTGTAAGGCTCTTGGATTGCCTACAGGGCGTTGAATATATTTGGCAACAAATCCAGACATAGCACACACCTGGTAAATGTATGCAAAGAGAATGAACGTGCCAACAGCTACGACCGTTTCCTCGTTCACAACGTAGATCTCCTGCGAGATGGCAGTGGCGAGGAGACCTGTTCCTAGGAGAGCTGCACCGGTCTTGGTGATGAGGCCTGGAGAGGAAGGAAGGCTGTTAATAATTTCGGAGGCGCGTTCTGCTGGCGGTGGAGGGTTTGAGCTCATAGAACGGCTGCATGGATGGCGTTACTTTGCTCTGCCCATTAGTCGAAGCAAGTACACATACGCAGAGATGGCCCGAGCGACATTCGGCACCACGCGGGGTCGGGCTGTCAGAACGAGCTCAATATCGCGCTGTACGGAGAGTTGACAGAGCGACACTTGCCCGATGCCTTGAGTGAGTTGAGGGCAATCCTGGACGCCATGAGCAGAACAAAATTGGTGAACGAGTACGCCTGCAATACCGTGAGAATAGAAATATCCCGATTTGCCACGATCACCCAACTGGGTTATGTAATCACTTCTCCCTCCACTGGCAACTATCATTGGCATGATGATGAGTACTGAGTTCCGGTCAATTCCCCAGTTTACGAAGGACCGAATCTTCAGTTCGGTCCTGCATTTATTATCCAACGGCAATATACGTTTTGCGGAACAAGTGCTGACATGTCGTGTGACGACTCATATATAGAATTGGCGAGTTCTTTGATGGAGACGATAACTCTAAGATACGATGAAGCGGATGTGGGACAAAGACTGCTGCAGGTGAAAGGGGGCACTCACAACTCGCGAGTACAGCTCTTTGCATTTCGCTATCCTGCAAAGATGGCACATCCGAGGATGGTGAGTTTTGCATTCATCTGGAAATTGGAATGGGATTCCTCGCCTTTTGTTCACCCCTTCCCATGGCAGTCGCATGACTGACAGTCTGACCTGATGAGCCCATCATTGCAATACGGACGCCGTCACTTGTGATTCAAGCATCCTTTATAGGGAAGATTTCGAAATGTTATCGTCCGCACCTTCCCAGAGGCGCTCTCTTTGGGCTCATACTAGTAGGGGTTAGTCCGCTTCAAGGGTTCTTAGGGTCTGATTTAGCATCCAGATCTGCCCGATCCTAGATTCCGCCCCTCCTTATATAGGCTAGCATCACTGCGTAAAGATCCCAGAACGATGCCGGCGTTCTAAATGTGAGCAGCACGGTCGGAAAGCTTTACCTTGTACAGCTCTCAGTCACTGTCACGGAATACGTAGCTTCTGTGGAGGGCTTGTAGAGACAGTTGCTACGCAAATATACAGGTGATGTCTTCCCACCACTTCACGTGCGTGTGCTCGTTATCAGTAAGCATGGACCGCATCCGTATCCACCCGCTTCCGATCTGTCATCCATATGTTCATCTGCTCTTGCGCTCAAAGCACCGCGTCTCCCAGGATCAACCGGCTGGAAATAGAGTCGCTCTAAAAACGCCACCGTAGCCACCGCGCGCCCATGAGATCTACACGCCTATAAACCTCCGACTAACGTGATGAAACCCCAAACGGTACCGGCGCAGTCTATTGCTTCTGCCGCGGATCCGTGACATCCCTCAACGCCAAACCGTTGCGTTCCAGGTTGACATTTTCTTTCGTGTCGTGCACGCCGTCCGTAATGGCACTTCGATCGGCGCGGTCCACTGTGGCAGCGACGACCACCACCGCCGAAACTCGTCCATTGTGTTTACACGTCTATTGCATCGGCGGTATCTGGGGCGACGACAAGATCGTCAGGGCTGAGGACAAGAAGACACCGAGGTGAGCCCCCGTCTGCCAATGGTCGCCCCGCCCATCGCCTCACACGCCTACAGATATTACCTCAAAGGAACCCGGTTAGCGGCCAACTGGCAGTTAGCGCTCCACCTCGGCGGTCCGAACGGCGTCGTCGCGTGCCACGTCCAGTCGCCGTATCTGGGGCCCCCGTGGCCCCACACGGTCGCCATCGGTCCAGGTCCGATTAGTATCACCATCGCTCCCGAGGGACTCGTCGTTCATGTACGTCGGGGGACAAGGCCCTCCTCCGACGGCACATATTCGTTCAAAGGGCTCGATGACAACGAGTATCGCTGGCGGCCAGCGGTGTCGCGGCTATTGTGGACACGATTGGAGGTACGCAGATCGGTTTCCATTCCCCATCGCGGGAGAAGACGGCTCGGCGTGATATTTGTTCTGCGAGCAGTGCTTGAACGCTCAAGATCAGGTGGTGGCGACGTATCGCATCACGCTGTTTGCGATATCCAAGGATGGAGAGCTTCGTATATATCAGGTGTGAGAAATCGGCGTGCGACTTCATCCGCTTGATGAGCTTACTGGAGTGTAGCCTGCTCTGTCTATGGCAGACCTTCTCGTTGCGACGTGCCTCGCTATCCGAACACCAGATCACTAGATGTGATCAGCCCATCGAGCTTTTCTACCTTTGCCGACTTCGATATCACTGGCATGCATACCACTTACTATCATCCATTCATTGTACATCGCTGTTCCACTTATTTGTTGTATTTTCTAACCAACTTATCCGAAAGCACTCGCTTGTCCGCGTGAGTGGAACTGACACCTCCAACGCCGTTTACCACACGTGGTGGAACACCATACCCTGATACGTCTTCCCGAGTTCGAACAAGGTCGCAAGCTGGCCACTATCGACGCCGTTCTTCACCGCTGACTCGAGTAGACGACGTCGCATCGCCTCTACATCCCCCGTCGTCAACGTGAGCGTGTCGTTCTCGGATTGATCCTCATTGGGCGCCGATCGAGTGGAACCATCGTTAATTCGCGCAGTCACTTCTGTAGGCGAGTCGTCGGAACCTTTTACTTCGTCGCTCGACCCCCAGATCTTGTCGTCTAGCATTGGTCCGTCCTCGTAGCGTTCACCCAAACACTGTCTTTCGGAGGAGCGAGCGCTTGCATAGCCCTTGGAATCCGGTCGTCCGGGTGAGACCGTGTACACACACACTCGAGCATGATCCGCAAAGCTGATCTTCTTGGGCGTCTTGACCTTGTGGTCGGTGGGCTTGATGCCCGATAGCATCATACTCGCTCTTCCAGATTTCGCACGGTCGGCCCCCGGACGTCGAGTACGCGGGGGTAGGTTCGTAAAGTCGATCGTGCGGACAGGCAGAATTTTCTCTGTTTTATCGATGGAGATGGCTGGCGAAGACCCCAGGGTTGATTTAGAGAGATGTTGGTCCAAGGAAAAGGATAGATGAGTTGGAGACGTCTCCTTGGTGCGAGAGCTGTCAGGTGTATCGGACGACCGCACCATGGCCAGACGACCATGCAGTGAACCGGCCACCTGGTCATACTCCTTGCTGATTCCGTCATCATCGCCTGAGTGATCGTGGGGATCCTGGTATAGATCAAGACTCGCCCTTTCCATCGCCTCCTGATTAGATCTTCCACACCCAGGACTGAACGACGGATCGAACCGAAGCTTGCGTTGCTTCCGAGGCCGCCGTGGCATACCGTCCTTATCGAATCCAGAGAACACGAGGGAACCACTTGGCGAGTCGAAATAAGCTTGTTCTCGCCTACGTTTTCGTGGCATGCTGGTCGGAGTACTTGGTGTATCGGAGGTTTGGGCGAGCGTTGGTCCCGCTTCGCCAGAATCGGTGTCCATGAGATCCGATGGCTCGGATAGCGGAATGTATATCGGCGGCGCAAAGTTTTCAGTCAATTTGTAAGGCGGTTCAGTGATAAATCTATCTGGGAAGTGGAGTGTTAGCTTTGCGTGATATCTGGAACTGCTGGCGGGAGGGGGAAGAAAAGGCACTTGTACAATAGAGTGACTGTAAATGGCGTACCATCGAGAATATACTCTGCGATGGGTACTCGAAATGCTTGGTCGACGCAATGTGCGATCCACCCAGCGTGGAACACCTATAGTGCAGTCACCCAATTCCAGTTAGCGCATATAGTCGACTAGGCCTTGTATTCTGGACCGTATATGCGCACCGTAACAGACTTGGCAAACAGCTTCGTCACCCACGGCTCAGAGGGGTCAATCGCAAAAAGGTATCGTGCTCGTACATCCCAAGTTGTTCCTGAGGAGATCGTCCCACCGTGGGCTACTTGATAGATCCACCCTAGTTATAGTCTTAAAAGTGAAAGGATCGTATGGCACTTACCCCATTTCTCCGAGAAAGCTTTTGGAACGCGAGCGCTGAAATAGGCTGGCATTGTGTTCAACAAAACGTCAGTGGTCTTGATACTGCTTACCAGATCCTGAGAATAATTGTATCTCCACAGATTCTTTGGGACGACTGGTTGTCCAAAATGCCAGCGTTTTCTTCAGTGCGCTCAACATGAAGGTTAAGGAATGAGTCTGCTATTTGGTCAGGGGTCGAAGAGTGCGTGGGAACTCGGCGTCTGCTCCTCCATGGCAGCCAACTCGATCACACCAAAACCGTCCGTCGAGAACAACTCCAAATTCAAGGTCGGCCTCGCTTCATTAGCCCGTTTACCTTCGTAATGGATGGTTCCAGGTTCCCGCTCCTCCCCAGCGGACTGGCCCGCGATACAAAGAAAAGTACGCCCAAGCTCATCTTTGTTGCCTTTCTTTTCGAGCAAGCTATTCACCACGAGCGCATAGATTTCAGGCCCTTCGCGAAAAGTTTGATCAAGTCAGCACGGTACGTCATGGTCGATTTCCTTTATGTATTCACCAGCGTACGTCCACGCTGACGAACGACACCCAACACGACCGCCCTTCTCCCCAATCACACGCTACAGCAACACGATGAATACCAGCGCGACCTAGAACTCGCCAAGGCTCGGATCCGAAAACTCCAGGCAGAAAACGAGTCCGTATTGAACGTCTCTTTCATGCTTGCTTCACATCCCAGCTCGGATGGCGCTCATCATGTTTTCGCCTACTAGTCTTCTTCTCGATGCGATCAGCATCACCGTGCCCGCCACCCCCTCGTTGATGCACCTCATTCGCCCGTCCCCGACGGGTACCTCTGCCTCCGCGCCCATGACGTCATACACGCATCCTCCTCCTCAACCGTACCCCCAGTCTGCGTCAATGAACGGGCATGCGTACGATCATGCGAACGGGAGGTATCGTGAAAGAGAGTATGACCGACCCGAGATGAGTGTTAGTGTTGTCCGTTTGCGCGGGGCGAGCTCTCATGTTAACATGTCTGCGTAGATGGATCCGGTGGACCGGTCAAACGACCCTTCGCCCCATGGATCCAGTGTCAATGGACGCCCTTCGTAGGATTCGGGCTAGTTTCCTTATCGTGTGCCTCATAGGGATTCCTTTTTTGTTTTGGTGTTTCTCAACATGACCAGATGCGCAATGTCCTCTCAGAGGATCAGACACCTCAGCACTGCGTCTCAGTCGCACCCTGGATAGTATAGTACGTATGTATATATAATACACTGGACGCCACGACGTACCTACACAATCTAGATTATTGTGCTTCTTGGAAGGAGTCAATTTCGCAGCTGCTTCGAGTCCAGCGATTCGGTTCTTTCGGTATCGATGTTGATGATCGGTCCGTGGAACCACTTGCGTGCAGATACGATCCAGGAGACCGACGCAAAGATGAACACGGCCATAATGATCACGACGGCGTAATCTGCGTACAATCAGCTCACGGGCAGTCAAACCAGCGATGATGACGACACTCACTCATGCCTGGGGCGGTCGTCGTTTGAGAGGGCGGGAACAGTAGAAGTATAACAATAAA